>WBNM01043822.1:240746-272320 GCA_013399055.1 Ramphastos sulfuratus | reverse complement strand
CCCCCCCCCGCCCCCCGCAGCCACCCCTTGGAGAGAGCCTCTGCTCGCACAGATCGCTGCCAGGCCAGGTTCGCATGGCACCGCGGTGGCTTTGCCCACCGGCATCGTCCCCTCGCCCACCAGCACCGTCCCCTTTCCCGCAGCGCACACTTACGGCAGCAGCGAGGCCTGTCCGGGGGCGCTCGGGGGCAGGCGGCCGGCGGCACGCTCGGTGCTGTGCTTGTGGCGGAGCGCTCGTCCTTGGCGTGCAGCTGTTTCCTCCCGGCCAGACGTCACCGCTCCAGCCCTCCAGTCCCCGCCTGCCGCCACCAGGGCCACGTTCCCACCCTCAACACCGTAGCACACCTCAGCCCCTCGGGGTGGGGTGCTCGTGGTGAAGGGGCGCCCAATGTCACCCGAGGAAGGCTTTTGTCCCTGTCAGCAGAAACCTCTCCCTGGTGTGTGCCACCAGCAGCGGGGACGCAGTGCAAGGAGGTAACGGTGGTGACACTTTGGCTGGTGAAATTTCACCTCTTTTTGCAACCCTGGTTTCCTGTTGAGTGGTGGGGTGCAGGGTACCCCGCTGGCTCCAGGGCTGGCCCTGCCACCTCCCCTGCACCTCTGCCTGCACCGAATCAGCCCCTGCCCTGCTCACACTTAGGAAATGCCTGTCCCTGACTCTCTCCGCAAAGCCAAGGAGGGGGTTGGCTCCCTCGGGATCTGCTTGAAGGGGACCTTGGGCTCTGCAAGGAGAAGTTATGGGGCAGGAGTGAAGCTGGTACACGATGCTGAGGGGCAGCAGCTTGCTCTCTGCTCTCAACCTTCCATCTTATGCTGCAAACATTGATGAGAAGGCCTTGCAGCACAACCGTGGCTGCAGATGCAGGCTGAGTGTCTCCAAGATGCTCTTGGCAGGCTGTACCTACCTGCAGTGCCCTGAGGCCGTTCCCTTAACTGCCTCACCTAGATTAACCCTGCTCCTTCTTTACCACCACCCTTTATCCCAGCGCAGAAGCTGCAGAAAGGCTGGAGGAGCTGCTGAGGCTCGCCAGGAGCCATGGGCAGTGGTGTCTGTGTTCTGGCTGATACCAGTGGGAGCAGATAAAACATTGAGAATACTGAAGGCTGCTGGCATGTAACCTTTCAGGCATCCAAACCCTGATGGTATCTACCAGCAAGAGCATCCCTCTAGGGCTGCAAGGCAGCTGAGTTGCTCAGCCTGGCCTCTCCTGGGAGATGACAGTCCTGGACAGCAAGGATCCCAGGCTGGGTGTGACATGCCCAATGGCTGGCATGGAGCCATAAGGCTGTGCCCCCCTCCCAGAGGGACTGGAGGCACTCCAGGAGGCAGTGACCCTTATGGCCAGCCAGCACTGGGTTCTCCTTTGTGCCCTATTGTTCCCTTGGGGCAATGTTCCCTTGGGCTGGCGTTGGTGTCTGGAGACCCTGCTCATGTGAGAGTGTGGGTGACAAGCACAGCTTTGTTCACCCTGTGCTGCAGTGCAGGACAACAGCCCTGCCTTCCTCCTGGCACCTCTGCCTGTGGCTGGGGTGCTGAGCCCCCTGCCCCAGAGGTGCCAGCCCAGCAGCTCACGGAGTGCATGGGAGACCTGGGGCTGCCCCATAGAGCCAGGACAGGGTTGTTTTCTGGTTAGAGCATACACCTATGCTTTAGGTGCTGTGGCTTTTCCCTTGGTTTGTTCCTGCATGGCCAATACCCTCTTCCTCTGCTCCTTACAATCTAGAGGCTGCACTGAACTGCAGAACACCCTGAGAGGTTTTTGTTCCCCAATACTCAAACAGATTCAGCCTGAACATTATCTATAATAAAATCAGTTTGCTCTTAACCTCAGAACACCAGGTCCCAGCAGCTCCTCAGAGCCCAGACTCAGTTGCCACCTCCTCCTGTAGCACTGAAACCAGCCAAGCCACACTATAGCTTCCCCTGAGGGCACTTACATACCTTGCTGGCCCTGAGCAGCCTCACCTGAGGCCCTCCTTGGCCCCTATTTAAGCCCAGCCCTGGGCTCATCCTAGCCCTTTTTTGCATTTAATGGGTTGCTCTCTAGGGAGGAGACTGTGTCAGGGTATTTTCTAGTGACCATTCCATTCCCTATGGAGGAGCATCCAGGTTTTGTTGTATTGTTCTAACCTCACAGACAAGATAGGAGCTGGGGAGCCTTGGGACTGAGAGCTATAGCCCCAGCCCTGTTCCCAGGTCAGTGATGAATGGTGCTGCTGTCTGCTCTGCTACAAGCTGGGCTTGGGATGATGGAGTGCTTCTCTTCATCTGATGTGGCTGCCTCTGTAGCAAGGCTATGATAAGATGTTCAAGTACTGGGGAAGTGCAGGCAGCCTTAGGACTTTGTCTCTTAGAGCTATAGCTGGATGTGCTGATGCAAAAATCCCCATGGAGCTGTGTCTGTGCTCCTTGGCCATGTTTCTGCTCCTCTCTGCCTGGATTTCCCTCAGAAACCACTCCACAGTGTCCTGGTGTGAGGCTTACCCTTTCCACCTGCATGGGCACCTTTGCAATGTGAATCAGACTCCCTCAGTAATGCCTCTGAGCTCATTAGCATGGCAGGCTTGTGTGTATGGCTTGGAAAGTGTTGTGGGAAAAATATTTCTACATAGATTTCCCATTGTGCAGCCCAGAGCAGTGGTCAGCAGGGGGAGGGCTGGGGTGCTCCCAAAAGGGATTTAAGGGGAGACCATAACTGAGGCTGCCTGGTGCTTGCTCTCCTCTCCAACTCACAGCTGCAGCAGTTTGCCCAAAGGATGGCCCAAGTAAGTAGTTTATTTGCAGAAGAAGGGAAGAGCATCAGGGTAAGGTGCCCTGCGTGGGGCTGGTGGGGTGCAGGTGCTTGGGTGAGTGTGACCAGGCAGGTGGGAAGGCAGCCCCAGCTGGCTTGGCCTTGGCCAGCAGCTCTCCAGCCCCCAGGAGGCAGAGCAGGGGTCCCAAAGATTTTAGTCCCCCTTGTCACAAGGGCTTGCAGCACCCCGTCCCGTGGTTGGGATGCTGGGAACTGCTCCAGGGTGGTCCTTCTTTCCTCTGGGCTCCACAGGGACCTCATAGCCCTTGTGATCCACAGAACTGCTGGGATGTGCTGGTGTGCAGGGTTTCCAGCTGGGTTCCTGGCCCCGCAAGTAGCAGAATATGGGATTTGAAGCACGCAGCATGGACTTTGCTTTGCTGTGAGGTAGCCTGGAGGTCCTGGCAGCACCATGCAGATGTGGAGGCATTGCAGCCTCCTTTCTTGCAGTCCTGTGGCAGGATGGGGCAGTGCATGCAAATCTCAGGCTTGCCATACCAAGCATAAATATCACAGACTCTGAGGGTTCTCCTGGGCTGACATCCCCATCAGTGACCCAAGTCAGTCACAGCATTACCATGCATGGTGATGGCCCAGGTGACCCAGCCTGAGTTGTGCCACTGACCCACAATTACAGGTGCTGTGTGAGCACCTTCAGCTGAGCAGATTGGGTCCTTCTTGGTGCACCTCAAGGCCAGTGACTGCTCCATGCCTCTTTCTCTGGCCCAGTTTCTGCATTTTAGTGGTGACCTTGGCTGTGCTGGGTTAATGGTTGGATGAAATGACCTTAAAAGTCTATTCTAACATGAACATTTCAGTAGTGTCAGTGTCAAAGCTGGGACAATGCTGGCTCTGTGACCCTGCTAGGAAGCTGCCTCTGCAGTAGGAGCTTCTGAGCTGGCAGAGGGACATGCAGGTGTCCCTGTCTCCTCTCACCACAGCACAGATTAGAGGCCAGTAAACCCCAGTCATGGGTTGCTCCACTTCTCCCTGGGAATGAGGGTGCAATGCAGTCCCTTTAAGCCCCATTTTGCCCCAGTCTGGGTGACTTTAGCAGGAAGCACCTGGGGAGTCTGGAATGCACCCTGCAGACAGCAGGAGCTGCAAGGGAAGAGGCCAGGCTGGATTTGTGTCCAGGGTGGTGCCTGTGGGGCAGCATCCTGCTCAGGGCTGCTGCTCTCCTGTCCCACAGGCGCCGTGCTGGGGCTGCCTGCTGCCCGGATTGAAGAGGCTTTCCCGCAGGAAGCGGCTCCCCGCCGGCTCACAGGGCTCCAGCCTCCGCCGCTGCCTCTCCACCGTGGACCTCATCGCTTTGGGAGTGGGCAGCACGCTGGGGGCTGGTGTCTACGTCCTGGCAGGGGAAGTGGCTAAGACCAGCTCTGGCCCAAGCATTGTCCTTTCTTTCCTGATTGCAGCCGTGGTGTCTGCTCTGGCAGGGCTGTGCTACGCCGAGCTCGGGGCCCGCGTTCCCCTGGCCGGCTCTGCCTATCTCTACAGCTACGTGGCAGTGGGTGAGCTCTGGGCCTTCATTGCTGGGTGGAACCTGCTGCTGTCCTATGTCATTGGTATAAGGCCCTCTTGATCCCTCCACCTTTGCTTTGCCTTGGTGGCTCTGCTCAGCGTTATTCCCAGTCCCCACAGGGCCACCGTTGCTGCCACCCCTCTGCAGGTACTGCCAGTGTCGCCCGAGCCTGGAGTGCTACCTTTGACCAGCTCCTTGGCAAGAAGATGGAGATGTTTTTGGGTGCTCACACAGCCATGAGCTCTGTGGGGCTAGCAGAGCATGTGGATGCCTTTGCTGCTGGCCTGGTGGTCCTGCTGGCAGGTAGGATGCCTCCCTCATGCCGTCCACCATCGTGTAGGATGTAGTCCTCACCTTGCTGTGGGCCCTTTGGGACATGGTTTCATGGCCATGGTGTTCTCAGGCTGATGGTTGGACTTGATGATCTTAAAGGTCTTTTCCAACTGAAACAATTCTATGTTGACCCCTCTGAGGCTTTGCCATTTCCCTAAGCAAAGAATGGGGAATAGAAGGGGAATCTGTGAAAATCTGCAGATATTCCTGACTGTGCCTCCTGCCTCCCTTTTCGACCTTCCCCACCTAGCCTGAGCCTGGTGTCATCAAGGAGACTCAGCCAGTTCTGCTCTTTGCATCCCCAGGGCTTCTTTCCTTTGGAGTGAAGGAGTCCACCACAGTCAACAAAGCCTTCACAGCTCTCAACATGCTCGTCCTGCTTTTTGTCACAGTAAGTGGCTTCATCAAAGGCGACCTGAGCAACTGGAAGCTCAGAGAGGATGACCTGCCACGGGCAGCCACCCATGAGGCTGGGTATGAGGGGCTCTGCTCTTGGCTGTGCTGCCTTCAGAGGGGGTGGGGATGCTGGGTCCATTCCCCTGATGCTTTATCCTGTTTATCACTGCCCTGTGGGCAATGTGTGAGAGCCAAAGTCCAAAGTCCTGCTGGGCTGATCCTGGACGATTGTGCAGGTTAAATGAACTGTTCATCCTGGGACCCCTTTGCACTGACCTCTGTGCACTGCCTGACTCTTCCTCCTTCTCCCCCTCCTCCTAGGAACCAGTCCATATCCAACAACAGGACCAGTGCCTTTGGGGTGGGAGGCTTCATGCCCTATGGTTTCACTGGGACTTTGGCTGGAGCCTCTGCCTGTTTCTATGCCTTTGTTGGGTTTGACTGCATTGCTACCACGGGTAAGGAGGATGGGGAGAGGGGCTGGTGGGAGCCCTCTCTCCACACTGCGGGGCTGTGGCAGTGATTCTTCCTGCAGGGAACTGGTGTAAGGCTGGACTGGGAATGAGCACAATACTGACCCCATAACCCTGGTGCCCAGGAGGTCTAGTGGTCCTTGGTAGAATGCCTCTGTGTCCCCTCTTATGGGGGAATATGGAATATTAAATGGGCATTTATTTTTACAGCTCAGCTTGTCCTCCACAGGGGAAGAAGTGAGGGACCCACAGAGGTCCATACCCATAGGCATTGTCCTCTCCCTCCTCATCTGCTTCCTGGCATATTTTGGGGTGTCTGCAGCCCTCACTCTGATGATGCCCTACTACCTCCTGGACACCACCAGCCCACTCCCAGCAGCTTTTGAATACGTTGGCTGGATCAGTGCAAAGCGTGCTGTGGTGGTGGGATCACTGTGTGCCCTCACAACCAGGTGAGAGGAGTCCTCTGATGGCAGCTTTGTGGCTCAGAGCAAAGTTGCACCAGAACTTATCCCCTGCTGCTTCCTTCTGACTACTCTGTTCAGTCAAAACACCTCAGCCCTTCCTTACAAATCCTCTTCCTCCCACCCTGTCCCTTCCTGATGAATGAGAGCCACCAATCTCCTTGGCATGCTGCTTTTAGCCCAAAGTGGGAGAAGCTGGTCAGGAGTTTGGTGGCACTGTGACTGCAGGAGCAGGCTGGAGTGTCTTGGAGTACACAGGGCTCCTGGTGGCCTGTGGACATCATTTTCTTAGTACTGTCCCTCATCTGATGGTGAAGGAGGTGATGGCCTTGTCACAGTGGTCTTGAGAAGGTCATAGACCGTAAAGATGAATGGGAGTTCCCTTGGCATCCAAAGGCAGGATGGCAACTTCTGGATACTTGACTCTATCTTATTGCCTCTCTGCAGCCTCCTGGGCTCCATGTTCCCCATGCCACGGATCCTGTATGCCATGGCTCAAGATGGGCTCCTCTTCAAACCTCTGGCCAAAGTCAGTCACCGTCAGTGCCCAGTGGTGGCAACACTGGTGTCTGGAGGAGTGGCAGGTGGATGAGCAATTGGGTAACCCCTTAACCTTGAGCAGGGCTTGGTGGATGTCCTCCTTCAGCATGGATGTCCTTCAGCAGGACAACACAGACCTCCTAGTTGTTCAAGCAGTATGTCCCCATGCAAAGGGAGGTCTCCTTGCCGTGGGCCTCGATGTCCTTCTGGGCATCAGTTCAGCCTCTCTGAGGTGGCAGAAAGCTTTGCACCAGTGGCTGAAGCATCACCAGCTCACTGAGCTGCTTGATCCCCAGGCATCAGGGGACCTGAGTGGGCAAAGGGGGACAGCATGGCTGAGATGGGCACAGCAGCAGTGTCACTCTGCTGGCAGGCTGAAAGGGCTTCTTGTCCCTGCAGCTCTGCTGGCCCTCCTCTTGGACCTGCAAGCCCTGGTTGAGACCATGTCCATCGGCACACTGCTGGCCTATTCACTGGTGGCTGCCTGTGTGCTGCTGCTCAGGTGAGGCTGCTGGGCGGCAGGGGATGGTCCTCACCCAGCTTCTGGTGCTGGCTGTGCCCAGGCCAAAGCTTTGGCTTTGGTGCATACTTACATGCCTTGGCATCCAATATCTGCTCCCAGGTACCGGCCTGCACCCAGCATTCAGGGCACTCCTGCAGGGAAGGTCTCAACTATGCAGCTCTGGTGGGACCTTCTCATCCATCCACCCCTGTATCCCACCCTGTGTTCCTCTGCTCTGGTGGGCTGGGCTCTGACAGCTGTAGGTACGTAGGGGAGTGATGGATGGGCTTTGTGGAGACCTGGTGGGGGAAGCCGTGAGGGCATTCCTATTGCAGCCTGGGCTGGTAGGTTCCTGCTCGCTGAAAACCACCCCGCAGTGAGATGCAGGCAGGCACTGCCTGGCTCCCTCCTGCCCTCTCCCGACTGCTGCACAGCTGTGCCCAACGGGACCTCGGCAGACCTCCTGCTCTCTTCATTTCCCAAACTGGAGAGAAAAGCTAACCCCACCATGACAAGCCACCCAGTCCTGTCCCCTGTTTGTCCCTCCTGTTATGGCAGCTTTGGATGCTGCACCCCAGGAGAGGGACAGGCTCAGCATTGCCCTGACAGGCTGCTGTGGTCCCCTCACAGCTGCTCTGCTCGGTGCCATGAGCTGGGTGAGTGCTGCTGGACTCTCCTGCCTTCAGGCCAGAGGTGCATGGTGCATCATTGCCCTGGCTCTGCCTCTCCTGGGGATCCTGGTGGCAGCTCTGCTCATCTGGAGGCAGCCTCAGAGCCGGGAGAGAGCATCTTTCATGGTGAGCACATGGCTTGGCTCTCGGGGAGCATCCCCATGGAGAAAGGACCCTGGAGGATGGAGAGACAGCAAGCACCACAGCCCCATGAAGACAGGGTTAGGTTGTACTGCAGAGTGTTCCATCTTTGAGACAGGCAGACCTTCAACAAAGCTCTGTTGGAGGCACTGGGCACCTCATGGGGTTTTCTGTAGGTGCCGCCTGGTTCTCCCCCCTCCATCTCACAGTCAGGGCACCTTCTGCAGCCCCAGCTGAACCCAGAGCCTGCTGCATGAATCATAGCTGCTCTTCAGTAAAAATATACCTGGTCCTGACACCCCAGCTTTTGCTAGCATTTCACTGCCCTCCCCTCAAACCCTACAGAACCTCCAGTGCAGGACCTGTCAGCCAAACCACCCTCCACAAGCATCCCCCTCTCTGAGCCTGACAACCAGGCTGGGCTAATTGCCAACAGACAATTAGCCAAAGCAGCAGAGCACCAAATTAGCCTGTGAACCCCCTGCCTGTGGGCCAGAGAGTGCCACCAGGCAAAGGCATGACCTGGTTCCCTCATGCTTGGTCCCTGTAGGTTCCCTGCCTGCCCTTCCTGCCACTCCTCAGCATCACCATCAACAGCATCCTACTGGCTCGGCTCAGTGCGGCTGCCTGGCTGCGGTACCTGCTCTGGATGGCCTCCGGTAAGCCTGGCAACTCTTGGGGCCCCAAAGCTGGCAGCAACCTCTTTGGGTGAAGCAGAGGTGGTTTGAGAGCCTGTGGTACTAATGCTGGCTGTGGAGTGGTGGTGGGTGGATGCTGAAATTTAGGGTCAGAAGGTGGTGGAGCACCCCATCCCCTGATGGGTGGCCCAAAGGAGAGGGAGTCTGGCTAGGAGGGGAGAGGAGCCCTTTCACCTGGTTCTGCCCATTCCCAGGCTTCCTCATTTACTTTGGCTATGGGATCCGGCACAGTGCTGAGAACCATCATGAAGGGGCAGCCCCTCAGGAGCTGCTGGGAAGCCCAGCCAGGGAGATGGCTCCAGAACCCCCCAGGGCTGTGTGGTGCCTACCTGCTCCAGGGCAATAGAAGGTGACAGGCTGGCCCCCGAGCACTGGGCTACCTCCACCTTGTGCCTGGCTAGCAAGGAGGCCTCTTGGGCTGCAGGTCCCATCCCATGGAGGGCCACAGCCCTTCCATGAGCCCCAGGTGCTGTTTTCTCCTGAGCCTGGTGAAACCTTCCTGAGCCACCTGAGTCTGTGAAGCAGTCCTCTGCTGAAGGAGTTTTGTTCATAGAGGATAAAGCAGACAACTGTTTTTACTGGTGTGAGGGTGGTTTTTTGCCTTTGCAACCTTCCCCTGCAGGCCCCCAACCTCCCTCTGTCTCCTTGTCCACCCTGTCCCTCAGCCACTCATGGCAGAGTGGAGGCTTCTTGTGCTGTTCTGACCCTCCATGTTACCTCAGCACCCTGAGGCAGGGTTGAGCTGCCTGTGCCCTGACAACTACCCAGGTAGTGCCTGGGCTGGGTTTTTACCCCCTTACCATAGACAAGTTCTTTTCTGGAGTAGTTTATTCCTCCTTCTTGGTTCCCATCACTCCCCTTTCCCAGATGGGTCCCATGCACGATGTGCCTGCAGTGGGGTGAGATGCCTGACCTTGCCAGCCTCATCTCCCTTTGCCCAGCCATCCTGACCCCTTCAGCCATAGCTAGGCAGGACATGCAGGGGCAGCCACTTGCCCTATTCCCCTTGCTTTGGTGCTGCAGTTCCTGGCACATCCCTGAGGTTGCTGTGCAAAGCTGGATCCTGCCACATCAGCTGTCCCCAGAGCTGTGGGGATGCATGGAGCAGTGGGTGCCTTGGAGGGACACTGGCCTAATCATCAGACACCTTCATTTCCCTCGCTGGCCACCCCATGCTGGTGCTTGAGTGAGAGCTGGACCCTGCCTCTGTGGTGCCTTCCTGACTGCCTGCTCCAGCTGATAGGTTCCTGATTGATAAGGATCAGCACAAAGGACGGAAGTGGCTGCTGCTGTGGCCCTGCCAGCTTGGTGGGGCTGGGAGAATGGGGATCTGCCCTGGGCTGGGAGCACATTGAAATGAATGAAACAGGGGAAGGAGCAAAGGAAAAAGGGACTGGCAGTGGGGGCCTCCTCTGGGGCACCCTTCTTGTGGCTTCATGGAGCCTGCTCCCACCCCTCCCTGTCTCCCCACCTGCCCCTCAGGGCAAGGCACATGGCACTGCTGTGAGGTGTTCCCACACTGCTCCCCAGAATCACTGAGACGAGATTGTTGCTGCTGCTTACAGACTTGTAATTGTTACAGCCAGTAACATGTTGGCCTGGTGCACACACACATACCCCCAGCCCTGGGGAGGGGACATGCTGGTGACAGCCCCCAGAGCAGTGACCATCACACCATGCTCATGCACCCTGTGAAGGAAAGTGCTTGTGTGTGTCCAGCCCTGGCCTGCAGCTGTGCTGGTAGCATCTTCCCTGATGGGGATGTGACCTGCTGGGAGCTACTGCTGAAGCCTGGTTTTCCTCAGGGGGATGCTCTGCTTCCTGACTCTGCACCTCTGCCCAGCTTTGGGGGGGAAGGGGGGGGATATGGGGCTGGTGGTAGCACTGCTGATGGGCAGCAGGCACAAGAAGGACTTGTGTATCTGTGTGGCAGTGAATGGGGACAGAGATGGGCTGCAGGAGCAATCCCTGGGAGCTGTTTGATGAAGATGAAGTGGTGGAGAGAGGAAGGCATGGGTGGGATCCCTGCCTGCCCCCCTCTGCAGGAAGTGAAGCCTGTCCCAGGCAGGGCAGTCCCTGCCTTCACTGGCAATGGCAGGGGTGGGTGGCATTGGCCTGAGCAGGAGGCTAAGCTCTGAAATGGGACAGGTTGCTATAGTCTGTAGCCAGGGCAGCCTTGGAGGTGGCAGAGGTACCCAGCAGCACCCATGTCTCTTGCCCTTTGCTGCTACTGCTGCTCTGTGAAAGCCTCCATGGCTCAGCACTGGGCTTGGCCACTTGCTTCCCAGGGATGGTCCCCAGGCAGTGAGGGACCTTACAGCACCATGTCCCCAATGTCCTCCCCCCATTCCTAGTGCTTGTCTTCCTCCCAGTGACCACCTACCTTCTCACCTCACACCCCAGGCAGCACTGATACTGGTCATGCTCGTAGTCAAGTGCTGGGTTGGATCCAGCCTAATGCACATCTGCATGTCCTGGCCAACCCCTTTTACTCCTGGAAAGCCCCCCCACAACCTTCCACCAGAGGAAGGGGTGCAGGGATGGCACAGGAGTGTGGCCGAGGTCCCCTTGCAGCCTGCATGGGCTGGGGAAAGGGCAGGGGCAAGAGTCCTGTGAAATGCTCCATCACCCCGGGTTGGATGGGGCAGCCCCGAGGGCTCATCCATCTTGGGGGCCTGCCCCGGCAGCGGGGGCACTGGTGAGACCAGTGCCAGGCTCACACACCCGGAGGAAAGCCTCGACAGCCCCCTGGCAGTGCGCGGTGCCTGTCGGCGTGGCGCTACGTGGCGATGAGGGGCACCTCGCCGGCAGCCCTGGGGAAGGGAGCTCCGTCCCCGCCGTTGAGCACTCGGTACAGCAGCTCCTCCTTCTCCCGCTGAGCCTGCTCCCGCTGCTGGGCCTCCTTCTCCAGTGCCCCGCGGGCAGCCAGCAGCTCCTCCGACAGCTGCCTGGAGGAGAAAGGCTGGAGCTGCTGGAGCTGCTGGGCAAAGCGCCTCCCAGCCCCTGCTGTGCCCCAAAAAAACACCCAGGGGCACAGTCTGTGAGGTATTCCCCCACTGCCAACTCTCCCCCCCCATCAGAGATGCCACCTGTGGGACCAGCATTTACCTTGCCATAACCAAGTGGTTCTGGGTGCGAACTTGCAGGTCCTCGTTCTCCTGCTGAAGAGTTTTCACCTTCTCCTCCAGCAAAAGGTTCCTCTCTGCCTGGAAGAGGGGCATGAGGGTGAGGGGGAAGCTGGGAAGCACCTCTGAATCACTCTAGCACCCTTTCCTGGAAGGAACCCTGGCTTGGTAGGAGCATGGTGGCAATGCATCCATGTCCTCCCTCTTCTCCAAGAGAGGAACAGGGCTTTGTCCACCTCTGCTTCAGCTGCAACTCCTGGACAGGATGCAGGTGGGGAGAAGAGGCCTTAAGTTGCTCCAGAGGAGGTTTACATTGGACACTCTCCTCCAAGAAGGTTGTCAAGCAGTGGAACAAGCTGCCCAGGGAAGTGGTGGAGTCACCATCCCTGGAGGGATTTAAAAGATTTGTAGATGTGGTGCTGAAGGACATGGTTTGCTGGTGGACTTAGCAGTGTTAGGTTTTAACAGTTGGATGTGATGATCCTGAAAGGCTCTTCTAACCTAAAGGATGCTGTGATGAGATGGAGAGAGGAAAGCCTACCTGTGACCTGCTTTCAACTCACCACAGCCTCCAGGTTCAGCAGCTTCTTGTCCAGGCCGTGGATGTGCTCATTCTTCATCTCAATGACAAAGTGCAGGCTCTCCAACTCCTGCTCCCAGAAGGGGCTGGGGCTCCCATGCTCCTGTGGGCCACAAGGGAGGCAGCAGCTGCAGCAGGGTGGGCACCTGGGGCATCTGCCATGCTCTTTGCCCATTCCCTGTGTTCAAGGGACACCAACGGGCCATGCCCCGCCCCCCAACCAGGGAAAGAGCTTTGCTCCTTGCTTCAGTTGTCCTGTGCTTATCCCACCCCCTGGCTCCAGCCCCTCTCCAGCTCTCAGGGTCCCTCAGAGAAGCACCCTGGCTTTGAGACAGCACCCCAGGGGTAGGTCCCCTCCCTGACACCCATCTCTGCACCTGGATGTGCTTCTTGTAGTCTGTGCTCAAAAGCGACTCCTCCACCCTCTTCATCCTCTCCTGGAAGGCCTTCAGCTGGGATTTCAGTGCCTGGATCGTCTCCTAGGACAGCCAAGGAGGAAGCAGGATGGGACATGTCTGGGATTCCCTCCTGAGCAGGGGCACTGCTGAGCTACAGCACCCTCAAAACCCCAGAGATTAGGGAGCCTGTTTGGCTCCCAGTAACAGCAGGGACTGAGCTGGGCACTGAGGAGCTTGGGGCATGATGGTGGAACCAGCAGAGGCTCCTCAAGCTTTCCACAAGCACTCATGCCCCAGGGATTTCTCTGCAGGTACCTGTAGGGCTTCCTGGGACCTGTGGTGGGACTCTGCCAGCAGCTGCTTCTCCTCTTCATGCACTCTCTGGAGCTCTGCAGCGAGGGCATGAGCTGAGTGTCACTGGTGTGGGGACACCAGGACAACAAACCCCACCTAAGCCCCACAGTGCAGTGAAGCAAGGAGGCAGCACCCTCATGGCTCCATAATTAGCCAGAGGGCACCAGCAGCTTTGGGGGAATAGGCAGAGGGGCTGCAGGGACTCTTCCTGTCCTGGCACGCACCTTGCAGGGTCTCTGTGTGCTCTCTCCTCAGGGCATCAAACTGCTCCTGCAGCTGCAGGTCTTTTCCCTTTTCCACCTGGGAAGCAGGCAGATGACAAACCCTGCATGTCTGGACCAGAAAAAGGGATGCTCTGGCCCTCCCTACCCCCCACGACTCCTTGCTAGACCCACACCTCTTTGGGCTTCCTAAGCCCCTTCCTCCTTCTGGAGAGCCCAGCCCAGTGTGGGGTAGGTTCATGATCACTGCCTGGGAAATCCTGGCTGCAGCACACTCCCTGCAGCCCCCTGCTTTGTGACCCACCTGTGCATTAACATCCTGGACAACTCTCCTGGTGCCCTCTCGGCTGGCATCCCGCAGCTGCTCCTCCTCCTGGCCTTGAAGGAGTCTCTCACCCTGTGCCAGCTCCTCTCGCTCCTTCCCATGCTCAGGTGGCAGGGTGGCATTGGCTGCAATGCAAACACAGCTGACACCAGGCCGCCCACGTCCTGCTCTGCTGTCCTCAGCAAGGGACCTACCAGTGTGGTGCCCTGGGTTCAGCCCCTGTCCTCTTCCTACTGGACACACACCTCCTCCTCCCCGCCCCATCTCACTAGTGCAAATTAGCACTAATTGGGATGCTGCTGGCAGGCTCAGAGAGGACGCAGCTCGTTAGGTCTCCTGCCCTGGGGACGACCTGTTGGCCTGAGAGGATGGGATGCCCTTTCTCTGGGATGCCACCATGTCTGCCTGCCTGCACCAGTGCCACGTGGAGGCTGCAGCCACCATCCTCATCCTCCCCAGCCCCAGCTGGTTACCCTGGGGTCTGTCCTACTGCTTTCTGAATGCCACCCTGAGGAAGCAGAGTGTGGGGCAGACGTGCATGTTCTTCTCACCCTTCTTTGTCTTCAAGGCCGCAAGCTCCTGGGAAGTTGGTCCCCTCTGCTGCTGGGATTTTAGCTGTCTCTGGCAGAGAGAAAGGGGGCTGGAGCAAGGGGACACAAAAGGGTGCAGATGGCTGCAGGCAGAGGACACCCTGCAGCCAGGCACTCTGCACTGAGCACACCTCAGCCTTGCTAAAGCAGAGCCCCCTGACCCCCCACCCTGTGCCAGCCTCGAGCACCCATGGGTGCACACACACTGGCAGGCAGCCCTGAGCTCATTTCCCTGTGTCCTGGACACTTCACCATAGGATACTGCCAGCCCTGGAAGACCTGGGGAATGCTTACAAGCCCTCCAACAGGATACTGGTGCAAAGGAGGCACCAATAGCAAAACGTTTGGTGGAGGAGAACAGGCAGCACTGAGCAGGGTTCTGGGTATGTCCCTTTCTTACCACACTCCTCCTGCCCTGTCCCTGGGATGCTCAGGGTCAGCCTGGTCCCTGGCACCTTGCAGCACCCCAAACACACCTCTTGGCTGGTGCTTCGACCCAGCTTGTGCTGGGGCAGGAGGGGGACACGGGAAACATCCACAGAGGAGAGGCAATGCCGACCCCCTGCAGGGCTGGCAGCAGGGAGGGCTGGTGACAGGGCAAGCAGTGACCTCAGGAGAGCAGGAATGTGCTGCTCAGCCCCGCATGCTCCTGCTGCTGCTGCTGCTGGGCTGATATAACCCAGAGCTGGGAGCTGCCTCCAGCAACACAGCTCTGTGGGATGCCTTCCAGCCCTGCATGGGTTTAATTTAGTCACTTGGATGGGAGGAAGGGAAAAAAAAAAAAAAAAAAAAAAAGGATATATTTTTATCTGTTGCTGAAAGATAGAAGCAAATCTCAGATGTTTTCACAGCTCAGCCTCCCTGGTACAGGGCAAATCTTGCCCCAGTGCCCATCATCCACTTGTGCTTTGGGCATGAGCGTGGGTGCACTGAGGGTGAGGGAATCCACCTGCTGACACGTTGCTGCTCTCCAGCCACCCCTAAAAGTTTGGGTCCCTAACAAACCCACGCCCGTGTCCTGTGGGGAGCCAGGGACCCTGCTGTGCCAGCTGCACCCCAGCCTGGCCCAGCTGCATGGCCAAACACAGAGCAGATTAGAGATCCTGGCTTGGGAAAAGAGTGAGGCAAAGCAAACAGGCCTCCCTGCCTCCACCTCCCCGACAGCCCCCCTCCTGAGGCTGGAGTGAAGCACAGTTGCCAGCGAGCAGAGGAAAACTCGGAGCCTCTGGGAAGCCACCAGGGCTTTATCTTCCCTTCTATGGCGTGAGCGGCCGCCACGCTCAACCCGACCCAGGGCCAGCAGCCACCAGGCAGTTGGGGCTTGTAGGGGTTGTTCTCCTTGCCCACACGGCTCGCCCTGCACAAGTGGGGTGCTCTGGGATGTTGCCAAGCCCCAGCAGCCCTGCCTGCAAAGCGTCCCCAGGGTCTCCAGCCTGCCCTCTGCACTCATTTGGTGCTATTTAATGCACCCCGTGTCCCACGCTGGGTTTGGAGTCTGGGGTGGGATGGGTGGATGGATGGATGAGACAAGTTGCTGCTCTGCAAGCCAAGGGGCATCATGGGAGCCTCAGAAGTTCCCCCTGCCCTGGTTTTAGTCCAACAAAGTGAAGGGCTGTGTGTGAAATCCCTCGAGGGATTTGAATGAGCTAAACCTTGCTGGGAGCAGGATGCTGCCATCTTCTCCAGGAGTGACCCCCAAACCTCACTTGCCCAAACTTTTGCATGTGTCCTGCTCACTGGTGAAGGAATGCCCAAGGACATAGAGACCAGGGCTGGTCACCCTCACACCATGGGCAATGCCTCCAGCATGGATCCAGGGCAGTTCCATCTCTTCTTCATGCTCCAAACCCAGCAGGATGGAGCCAACCAAGAAGAACGATTTGAGACAACTGTGCTGAACTCCAGAATGGCTGAAGGGAGGAGAGGTATGACAGCATCAGCAGACAAATCTAAATACCTGCCCCGAGGCAATGAACCAGGCACCTGTCCTACCCCTGCAGCAATTAAAATACTATCTGGAGTTAATTTTACTCCTAAGGACTCGATTGTCCTTTGGGATGAGAGCTCCACTGCCAAAGCCAGGGTGAAATGCAGAATGTGGCTGAAACCTAAGTGAAATACAGAGGCACGTTCTGCTGCCACTTCCAGAGCAGGATGTGGAACCGGTGACTCTGGTATCACCTAGGGCATTTTAGAGAGCTGGGACAGTCCTGGGATCTGCTCTGTGTGAAAGGAGCAGGCTGGGAGTGGCTCCATCTGGAACAGCTTTGGCCCAGGAAAGAAGCAGATGAACCATCCTGCAGGTGCAGCCATCAACAGTGCTGCTTATGGGATGGTTTAGGTTGGGAAAGACCCTTTAAGATCATCCAGTCCAACCACTATCCTGTAAGGTCTCAGCATGGGAACCTCTGGCTTCAGCTTTGGGGAGGCTCATGCCAAAAACCCACCTTCGAGCTTTGAAAAAAACCCTAATGCATGCACATTCTCACAACTAAATATTTCTAATGGTCCAGAGCAAAACTGTTTATGGATGGATGAAGTAGGATTTCCAGCAGAACCTGAGGCATCCCAAAAAGTGCCAGCAGTGGGGAGTGCTTGCTGAGGCAGCCAGCATGGTGCAGGCAGCTGCAGGCAGCTGGGGCAGCTGCAGACTCTGCTTCAGCTTTCAGCATGAGGTGGGGGTTTGGACTTGAGGTGGGGCTTTGGACCATATTTTTCTTCCTCTTCCTGTTTTACAAGTACGTTGAGCAACTAAACCATGCAACCTTACCCTCCACAAACCAAATCACAAAGAGGCAGGAAACAAGCATTTAAATCCTGACTCTGCTCCCGAAGACGAGGTTTTGCTTTGTGGCTGTGGAGATGGGAGCCAGAATTGGACCCAGGAGCCTAAAACCTTCCTGGGACCTGTAGCAGATGCTCAGAGCTGCCAGAGCAACGCTGGCACAGGTCTGTGGGACCTGTCTTCAGCTCTGCTGCTGCCTTTCCTCAGGCGATGGTTGTGCTACAAGATGACTGTCACCTCCTGTACAGCCAGACCTGTGCCAAAGAAACCCCAAACCCTTCATGCTGCTGACAACCTCGGGTTTTGCAGCCTGCCCTTTCCCTTGCTCCTGCTGCTACATATAGTTCCTATAGCTCCAAAATAAACTCATCCCAGCCCTGGAGGGAGGCCAAGCCTCAGCCCTGATCTTTTGGGAAGGAGTCTTGGCCTCTCTCACGCTGATGGCACAATTGAAGGGTGAGCAGTGACCACGAATGGCCAAGTGTGGGTGGATGGAGCTGGAGGGGAAGGGACCCCCAGGAACAGTGCCTGCAGCATAGGGCCAGGCTCCGGCCATAGCACCTCTGCCTATGCCTCCTTATCACCCTGCTGCCTGCAAGCCACCTCCCCCAGAGCACAAAGCAGTGCCTGATGTGCCATCTACCCACCTCACACAGCCTGGCACGGGCTTCCCAAGGTCACCTACAACTTCAGACTGGCTCCAAAAGCCTCCATAGCCCCTAAGCTCTATGACAGTTCCCAGCCCTATAATGTGAACCTGGGATCTGCTTGGGCTTTCCTCTGAGATTTGAGGGCTCACCCATCACCAGGGAACCCCAAAGGACCACCTCTGCAAGTCCACCCATCAGCAGCCAGGGCGGATGTCTCCCATCCCACCGTTTGGTACCCTGGACACAAGTCAGGAGCGTGGGCAGGAGCAGGTTGATGCCCACCCATGCCCCTTTTTGCCATAAAGGGGATTTTCAGTGCTGTTTTTGGGATTAACTAAGTTTAGGCACAGCAGGAAGGCTGGTTTGGGGGTGGCACAAATCGTGGTGAGCAGCATGGCAGGGCTGAGAAGAGCTCAAGAGTGGCAAGCACAGGAAGGGAGGTGTCAGGGGGTAGATGACTGACTTCAGTTTCCATATTTCCGCTAATGTGCCTCTGCCGGCACCTGAGGCCTGGGGGCTGCTCTTTCCCCCTGTCCCATGTCCCTTCTTGCCAGCTCTCAAGAGTCCCAAATCAGCCCAGAAATGTCTGATCTTAAGACACAGGGTGGATTTTTTACAGAGAAGCAGCCAAGCCTGCAAGGGCTGTAAATAAAGGCACTTGCTGGCTCCGGGGCTGAGCCTGCTCCCCCCCATCCCAGCCCTGAGCTGTGCTTCAGCTGCGTGGTGCTGGGCGGCAGAGCTCTCACAGCTGCCTCCGCCAAGGGCCACCCGTGTAGGGGCACATGCCAGCACCGTGGGGCCTCTCTGACTTGCCTCTCTGCTACCCTCCAGCCACCACAATGCCCTCGACACCAGTGTGCCCAGCACATCAGACTCTACAAACAACTCCAGAGGCCACGGCAGGGTGATAGGCGGCAGGAGCACGTCAGAAAGTAACAGTAATCATCAGCAGATAATTTCTAGCCCTCAAGCCGCGGAAGGGCTCTTCAGCGCAGAGCAGCGTGCCAGAATTTGGTGGGGACTGTTCCCTCGTAGAAGTGTCACCTTCGGCACGGGGGGGACACCCAACTTTTAGGACAAGGAGAGGATGTGGGAGGATGGCAGAGGTCTAGCTAGGGGAACCCAATCCTGTCCTACAAGGGAACGGCATTTGCAGCAGGCATTGTCACCCCAGATACTGCACCCCGTTTTGTATGGGGTTCCCCATGGCGTGGTGAGAGAGTCTAGAGGGGTGCAGGAGGGTGGAGGAGGGCAGGTGGCTCCCAAATCCCACTTTGCCTAGTGCTGACTTCCCCACCATACCAGCGAGGTCCCAGGCAGCCGGGAATAGCCACACTTCCCAGCCTCCCTGCTCTGGGGCGGAGGGTGGGGGGCGAGGGAGACCCACACCGGGTGCCCCCGGCACGCCTACTCCATGTAAACCCCAGCCACGCGTGAACCCCAACTCCAGGCAAACCCCGACCCCCCACGCCAAGCCTAGCCCAAACCCTGCCCAAACCCATCCCAGCAAACCCCTGCAGCCGTTACCTTGCCGCCGGCGGGACAGCAGCGCAGGGCGCTGCCGGTGCAACCCATGGAACGCCGGCCGGAGCCCGCTCACCCGCGGGGCGCGGAGCGGTGCATCCCCCGGAGGGACGGGACGGGACGAGCCGGGAGGAGACGGGACGAGCCGGGACGGGAAGAGCCAGGCCGGGACGGGACGGGACGGGACGAGCCGCCTCAGCTGGCCGGCAGGAAAAAAAAAAAAAAATTTTTGAAAAAAAATACTTTAAAAAAAGTCCCCGCAGCTGCTCGCAGGCAGCGCCGGGAGAGGGTGCTCTGCACCCCTGAGCCGCGGGCAGGGCCCCCGGCCGCAGCCTGCCCGCCCCCGGGGCCGGCCCTGGGCGTCTGGAGGGGGTGCTCCTGAGCTGGGGCCCTTCCGCCCCAGGATATCCCCGCCCTGGGTACAGGCTGCTTCGCCCCAAGCAGAGTAGCGGGACCCTAGAGTAGCTCTAGAGGTACCTTCCAGCTCAGTGCATCCTAGGCTTCCGTGACGCCCCCCGCCCTGGGAATGTTCTTTCCCTGGGGGGACAGACAGAGGATGCTTCAATCCTGGGTCGGGAGAACGTGGAAGACGACCCCTGCACCAAGGTTGGGGTACAGCTGGAGCAGAGCCTCGGTTGGGGGGGTGCTTCCAGTTGTGAACTCACCCTAGCCCCCTTGGGAGAAGGGATTGTGAGGGCTGAGGGCAAGATCCATCCCAGCTTTTCCCATCATCCCGTGAAGATTCAGCTTGTGCTGGGGTAGCTGTGTAAAGGCAGTGGCTCTGGGGTGTTCTCCTCCGGCAGTAGCTTTGCTCTGCGGGTAGCTAATGCTTGTTGGAGGGGGCTTTCAGCGTGGCCCATACTGCCTGGGGGACTGCTACTCCCAGCAACTCCCCTCTTCAGCATCCCAAACACCCAAAATGCTGAGCCTGGAGCCGGGGGAGCCTTTTTCCCAGGATGAAACCCTGCTCTTTGGATCTCAAAGAGGCAGGGAAACACACGTGTATTTGACAGTGTCCCGTCTGAAAACCGAGGAGGAAAGGCAGGCTCCTCCCAGTGCTTTGGGTTTAATGCTGTTTGGGAACGCTGGGAAATAGCAAACTTTATTCTAAATGAACACGAATTCTCATCTGAAAAACCAGCTGCTGCTATCCAGCACGGCCGACACAGGAGTGCTTCAAGCTGATCACCAGGCTGTGCCCCGTGTGGACACACTGCCAGTTTTTGTCAACAACTTTTCTATCCTGACGTTTTCCAAATATCCCCTGGGTGAAATCCAAGCAGCCCGCGGCTTGGGGGTTGCCAGCTCGCTGGTGTTTTGGCACCGCTCTGACGCTGTCTGCCTGCTTGGCAAGGGAGCAGAGCTACGTGGTCGCCCCACGGAGGTGTTTTACTTTCCTGCCCTGGTAACCCTGTAACCAGGGAGATTGTGAAACACTACTCGGCTAGGAGGGTGAGGAAGAAAAGGGGCGGCCCGTGGCTGCCCCAAGTCTCCATGGAGACTGGTGGGACCAGTTGCCTGCATCTAGGTGCTGCTTTACTTAGGTTGACATTTTGTGAGTCACAGCAGCTTCCTGGCATTAGTCCCCACTGCTCAGGAACCACTGAGAGCGTCTCTGTTCTTATCTCTCCCAGCGCTTCATGCATGAGGCAAATCTCCTTCCCAGCCTGAGAGTACTTATTTGGGCTGAGTAGATCGTTTGTGGGATAAAATTCTCTGTCGGCTCAAGGTGCTGGTCTCCACCTTCTCCAGGGTTAATTCAAAATCCTGGTCCAGACCTTGGAGACTGAAGATGTACAGGGGCAAGCACAAAAGCACAATGCCTATTTCCAGACTGAATTTGCATCGTTGGGGCTGTGGCTATGAACAGAAGCAACTGTGTGGGCAGCTGAGGAGAAGCCTGTCCAGCTGCCATCACGTCTTGCTAGTGAATGAAGGTCCAGCAGTTCACAACGTGTGCTTGTGGTAGTTTCTGGTTTTAACTGTGGGTCACACAGAGAGTGCATGAGGATGCCCCCGTGCTACAAAGCTGGCTCTGGGTAGAGTTTCTCTTGATATGGTGGAGGAAAAGCAGAAGTTTTGGTCACATCAGGCTGAAGCATCAAGCCAAAAAGGCAGAGCTGGGGAGCGAGGCTTGCCCCAGCACCCTGCTCCCCAGCCCCACACTCTGTGCCATGGCAGCTACAACCCTGCACTTCAAATCACTGAGTTTTGGAGAAGGGGCAGCACCAGACCACCTCCTTCCTTCAGCCTGCGGGTGCATCTGTGAGGCTGCCTGCCAGAAGTCCTGCCTGTGCTGCCCCAAAAGCCTCTTCTTTTAGCTTCATTTTAGCAATTTCTCTGCTTCTCCAGTCTTCCTGTGTGGGCTGTGTGGGATGTGTCCCAGCTGGAGAGATCTGCCATCTCAAGCCTGGCTTCATCTTTCTCTGCCCCAATACACTAATAACTTGCTCTCTGTGCAAGGCAGCACTTAAACAGGCAGAAACTTCTCTGCCCAGCTGCTTTCAAGCAAAGTAGGGACTTTCCATCACGGTATACTAGTGGGATTCATGGCTGCTGCAAGTCACCCCCCTCTCCCTAACCATGGAAGCCTGGGGAATATGCAGGACTGGGCTGCCAGAAACTGCTTGTAGAGAGCTGGTGACAAAAGGAACGGTGGCAGTGAGGGGATTTTTGCCTGTGAAGAGACAGGAAGCCAGAGGCACTGTGTGGCAGATCCACCTGGGACAGCTTCAGCACATGTTGATGTCTGCCCCGATGTCTTTGTCGAGGATATCACAATCTCTCCCCAGGAATGAGAGTGCCTGGAGACATCTCAAGAGTTTTGCCTAGCAAAGTGAGCCCAGGAAGGTTTATCTCACGCTCGGCTGCGTTGCCGTAAATGGGCTAACAGCTGGCTGAATGGTGAGTTAATTTGTACCGATGGGCATTTAAAGTGTTTGCCAAAGCTCGTGGATAAGAGAAGTATTTATGCAAGCTGTTAAAGTGTCTCAGCTCTCTCTCCAGTTCCAGCTGGTAAGGACTGGGCAGGACAGGGTGGGTACAAGGCATGGGCTATCCATCTGGGATCCAGCCCTATGTGGTCTATGTGCAGGGTGGTCCTGTGAGCACAGCTGGGGTCATTCATTATTTTTTTTTTCTCCTTTTGTTTTCAGAAACTCGGTCTGGGGGGAANTGCCTTTTCCATAGGACTCCTTGAAAAAAGGAAAAAAAAAAAAAGGAGGGGGGGGGGGGGGGGGGAAATTTTGCCAGAAAATTTTTGGACAATGAGCTGGTCTGGATGCCTGGTGGGTCTAGGCAATGGGGAAAGGGTGGTCTGTAGTTGCCCCCTTTGACCCCAAGCATCATTTGCTTTTTGCAAATGAGACCTAATGAAGTCATTAATGCTGTCACCCATCTGTGCTGGCAGCTTTACTTCAATGCAAATCAAAGATACTAGGCAGATCTGCTGAGATCTTGTTGACCTGGGCTTTGCATGGGTGAGATAGCTCAGCAAACTTTGAACTGCCTGTGGATCTTGCCTGCATTGGAGCCCAAAAATCTGGCTGCAGACTCCT
Source organism: Ramphastos sulfuratus (assembly GCA_013399055.1). NCBI lineage: Eukaryota > Metazoa > Chordata > Aves > Piciformes > Ramphastidae > Ramphastos > Ramphastos sulfuratus. Next base: position 249,679 of record WBNM01043822.1, on the reverse strand, counting down.
TTGGTGATGACTTCTTAGGTCACACATTGCTTCTGCCTTGAGGTAGAGCAGCGATTTCTAGTAAGTCCTGCCCCTGCTTGTGTTTCTCCATGCAAAAAAGATGCGGATTAACCTGTCCTTGGAGTCCTTTATTCTCTTTTTTTTTTTTTTTCTTTTTTTCTTTTTTTCTTTTTCCCATGGCAAAATGGAAGGGTGAAAGGCTGGGAATGGGAGAATGAGAGAGTGAAACCTTCCCCCATGCTAGTTGTGAGAAGCAGGAAAGCACATAGTGCTGAGGGCTCAAGACAAGGGGCTCTGCTCCCAGCCTGATGTTCTGGCCATGTGTGTGCCCCTCCCCACATATCCCTGTCCTTGTGCTGGCTCCATGGCCTCAAAGTGGAAACTAATCCCCGGGGGGGGATAACTTTCTGCCCCACTCCTGGGTGGGGGGAGCAGGACTATTTATTCCTCAGCATTAAGCCTCCGCAGCAGATCAGCGATGCAGTTGTCGCTGCGGGCATGGGGTGGGCAGCAGCATCCGTCACGGCCCCTGCCTCTCCGATGCCCTGCATGCACACTCCGGCTGGCCTTGCTGCTAAATAAGGATGAAAGGCTAAAAATAGAGCTGAGGCAGGGGTTTGGACAGGCCAGGAAAGCCTTCCCAGGGCCGGGAGCAATACGGGAAGGCTGGCGAGCGTGCAAGAAGAGCTGAGCTGCCTGTGAGGAAAGATCCCACAAGTGTCTCCCAGTCTTACTGTCATCTCTTTTGCTCAGCTGGCTCTGTCCCTTCCAGCTTCCACAGAGAAAAATTCTCTTCACCAATATATATGGGAAAAATCATGCTTCTGTGCTGTCTGTGGTGGTGGGGCCATTCCAGCATGATTTGGGGTCAAGGCATCCGTGGCTGCAAAAATGAGCACCTGAAGGGGGAAGGGTGGAAGAAGGAGGTGTTAAATCTGAAATTTTGGATAGATAGTTGGTGGCTAATGGGGTGCTGTGGCAAACTGCCCATGCCAGCAGCTACCCAATGCCAGAGTGCCCCATCTCCTGCAGCGTATCAGGTCTGGGGGCTCGGATGCTTTCTGCTTCTTTTATGAGGCTGAGAGGTGGTCCTGGATGCCAGACCGAGGTGGGTGCTGTGCAAAGGGGTGCAAGATGCCTCGGCCAGTTTAAGTGAGGTGCAGCTCTGTGTGTGTGTGGGGTTATTGGGGAGATAATCTGGTCTCACCAACCGAATGTGAGTGGTGTGGCTGTCCCTCTGTATCAACAGAGAGTAAATTGCCGTGTGCCTGGGAAAGTGCCGCTTCCCGTCCCAGCATCCCTGCGATTCCAGTCCTGTGCTTGCCAGCAAAACCGGGGAGGAGAAAAGGAAAACAAAAAAGAGGGAGGGAAAATCTGTGAGGGGAGGGAGGATGAAAAGGGAGCGGGGCCGGAGTTCGCAGGCTGCACTCGCACCCTCCCAGCCTCGCCGCCAGTCCCGGAGCTGCGCTCCGCAGAATCCCCGCTCGGCAGTCGGCGTTGCCTCTCTGCCCGCCCCTCCCCGGCCTCGCCTCTCGCTTTTCTCCACCCCCTCGGTGCGTTTCCCCTCCGACCGGCCCGGCGCTGTGCCTAGCTCCGGCTGGTCCGACTGCAGGGATGGTGGGAGCGGGGCTGGTGCTGGCGCTCTGCGCGCTGCAGCTCTGCCCTGCCGCGCTCGGAGCCTCCGGCCCGCAGCTGCTGTTGGAGCGGAGCCGCTCCCGGAGCCTGCGCAAGGTGAGACCCCCCTCCAACCCCTGCACCCTGCTTCTCCTTGGGCCTGGGTTGGGGGGGGGGAGCTGCCTGGGGGCCTTGGGGCTCGGCGGAGGGAAGCTTTCAGGGTGGGAAAGCTGCCGCCGTCCTGCTGGGTTTTGCAAGGGGGCAGAAGTGTTTTCTGACGCAGGAGGACAAGGGCTGAGTCTGGGTGCGTGGCTGCGGCTGTGTGGGGGTCACTGGGGTCTCATAGACCCGGCTGCGGGTTCTGGTTGAGCCTCGGAGCAGGAGGGAATCCCAGTTTGACAAACCATGCTGAAGAAGGAAGCCTGGCGGCTCCCCCTCCTCTGTCTGAGCTTTTCCCGGTAGGCTCCCAGCAGCCAGCCCTGCTCATTCCTCCTGCTCCTCAGTACTTGCCAGCTCGGGCTGCTGCCGCCTCGTTCCCACGCAGCGCTGGGCTGGGCTGATCAGCACACGCTGATTAAAGTACAGCTCGTTATGATACGTGACTCTCACGAGGTGCGGAGGGAAAGATCTCAGTCACTATTTTCCAGGAAGGTTGATGTTCATGGAATCATCAAATCATAGACTTGTTTAGGTTGGAAGATACCTCTGAGATTATCGAGGCCAGCTGTTAAGATTAAATGGCCAGAGTGGTCTTATATCCTGAAGTGCCATGTCCACATGCTTCCTCACCACCTACAAGGATGGTGACTACTGCCTCCCTGGGCAACCTGTTCCAATGCCTGACCACTCTTTCAGTGAAGAATTTCTCCCTAATATCCAGCCTAAGCCTCCCTGGTACAATTCTAGGCCATTTTCTCTTGTTCAGTCACCTGATACTAGGCAAGAAGAGTCTGACCCCCAACCTCCTTTCAGAGAGCAATGAGGTCTTGCTTCAGCCTCCTCTTCCCCAGACTTAAATCTCAGTTCCCTCAGCTGCTCCTCATAAGACTTCTCCAGGTCCTTCACCAGCTTTGCCCTTCTCTGGACATACTCCAGCAACTCAGGGTCCTTCATGTAGTGAGGGGCCCAAAACTGAACAAAACCAAGGTGCAGGGAAGGGATGGGAAGGCAGGAGGGAGGCTCTGCAGGAAACACAGGGGCTGTGGCACAGCCATGTGGACCCCCAGACTGATGTGTGGCTCCCGTGGAGCCTCTTTGCCTGCAGACTCACTGACGAGGAGCTCCCAGCTCTTGCTAAATGTCGGGATGCAGCCCGCCCCTTGCCCTGGCTTGCCCTGAGCCCTGCGTCCTGCCTTGGGCGTCTCGCAGCTGCTGAGTGGGATGGCAGGACAGGCTGCTGGCCTGTGTGGGCAGCAGTGCCCCCTGGCACCAGGTAATACAGCTCCCACCGGTTCTGCGGCTGCTGAGCAGGCCAGCAGAGCCTGTGGCACAGGGACATGGGCTTCCCTGGCCAAACCTGCTCAGGGTGCACAGCCAAGGTATCCTCCTGCCTCCCTTGGAGGAAGAGACTTGCAATTAGACTGGAACCTGCTTGGAGAGGAAGCTGGGGCTTGGATCTCACCACTGCTTTGCAGCAGGTTCAGGAGTGGGTATTGCAGGCAAGTGCCTACATCCCCCTGCCTTTGCACTTGAGTTGTTGGGGCAAAGGGTCCCAGTGCTGTTGCTAGTCCATGGCTTTGCTGGTGGTGGCTGAGGAAGCTGGTGGGACTCAGAATAAACAGGGAAACTAAGCCAGCATGGTTCCCAGCCATGAATGATATCTCCCCATCTGGCTGACACCTCTTGTGTGTGGGTATTTGTTACCCCATGAAACAGCACTGCTTCCCTGGTTCCTCTGGGCTGAACTGACTCAGGATCAGGCCCCTGGGGATTTATCAGGTGATGGATAAGCTTGGCTCATTTAAAATGCAATGAGGAGTGCAATTCCTCCTCCTGCATGGGACCAGGTGGCTGGATGGTGAATGAGGCCTTGCAACAGCCAGGCTGGTCCTGGCTAAGCTGGGAGACTGAGCCAGCCCAACAGCTGTGCCAGGGTACAGCATCCCTTGGGCTAGTGCAGCCACTGCCACCCTGCCCTAGTCCTCGCTTTGCTCTCATACACCTTGATGGGTGCCATTGGTGCCGGTCTGAAGGATCCTTCTTGCCTTGGCTCAGAGGCTGAGCTGAGGCAAGTTTGGAAATCGCAGCCTGGGAACCTTCTTTGGATGTAAAGTACTTGCATGGCAGGGCTGATGGAGAGTTTCTGTGGTGCCCTGAGGCTCACAAAGCTGTGAGAGGTGTGGAGGGAAATACTTGGTGTTTGTGAGGAGGATGAAGGTAGTTTTCTGGCTGTGTTTGTGGACAGATGTCAGGGGTGAGGGTCCAGCACTGGGGAAACCTCCTGCAAGCCCAGGGCAAGGCTTGCCCAGGCTCTCACTTGTCCCATCCCTCGGTGCTGCAGGTTGGTGGCTTTGCCTGGGAGAACTGTGGTGAAAAAAAGAACCCTGTGGTGCTGCAGAGCCTCTCTGTGGCACCTGACCCCATCAGCATTCCAGGGAGCCTGCGCATCAGTGCAGCTGTCAGCAGCAGCAAGACCATGGCCTCACCTCTGAAGGTATGTGCTGGAGATGCCTCTGTGGGATAAGGGAGAGCAGCACTTCCCGAAACCACCAGCAGCTGGGAAATGCACAGCAGCGGGATGGGAATAGCCAGGCTTTGGGTGAATGAGGAACAGAGCAGTGCAGGGCTCAGCACACTCAGCTCTGTGAGCCAGAATAGGGTGATGGGCACAGGGAGACCTGTAGTGGGAGCAGACAGCCCAGTGAGAAACTTCTAGCCTTGACCCAGTGGGAGAAACCACCTGATCTGTGTCATGTCCTGGGAATGTAATGACTTGGAGAAGGAACTGAAACACCAAGTGTCCTGAGTGCTCCCAGCAGTCACTGCACCACTCATTTTTCATTGGCCAGACCCAGCTGGTCCCTCCAGGGACGTGCCACAGCACTTCTGTGGGAGTCCTGGGTTGGCCTGGCTGCCATGTGCCACTTTTTGGGGACATTTTGGAATGAGACAGATCATGTCTCTGCCTAAGGTGCTGTCTTGAGCACTGCCATGGTTTCCTGTTTGAGGCTGGGGCTTTGGGAAGCCTGGAGGCAGATCTGTGGGAAGAGAGCTGCAGGTGTTTTGGAGACAGGGGAAGGAATTGGTGCGTAGGGTGCTGGGTGGTGTTTGCTCAAGGCGTCAAGCTGAGGTTGAAGGAAGAGAAACCTGCAGACAGAGAGGAAGCAAAAGCAGGAGGGGGAGGTGGGATGGTGTGTGGTGGCCCCATGGACAGCCCAAGGAACCACAGAAGCAGGAGGAGATGGCTGGGAGGAGGAGTGGGACAGTCTGGTGGAGCTGTGGGTACCTATGCTGGCTGTATTGGTGCCAAACACCTTCCTTCCAGGCGGTGCTGGTGGTGGAGAAAGCGCTGGGTGACCTCTGGATCCAGCTGCCCTGCATCGACCAGCTGGGCAGCTGCACCTACAATGATGTCTGCACCATCCTCGACAACCTCATCCCACCTGGCACCACCTGCCCGGAGCCCCTGCTCACCTATGGCATCCCTTGCCACTGTCCCTTCAAAGCGGTATGCCTGGAACCCCCAGCGGGGGGTGATGCCAGCAGCGCTGCTGGGTGCCCCTTGGTGTGAGGCTGGAGGGTTCTGCCTACAAGTTCTCTTTCTCCACAGGGCTCCTACTCCCTGCCAGCCAGCGACTTCGACCTGCCCGAGGTGGAACTGCCTACCTGGATGACCAACGGCAACTACCGCGTCCGGGCAGCTGTCAGCAATGGTGGGGAGGAGCTGGCCTGCGTCAAGCTGGCCTTCTCCTTGCAGTCCCAGTGAGAGGTGGGGGACTCTCCCTCCTCTCCCCAACACCTTGGTCCCCTGTTCCATCCCCTCCAGCTCTGCCCTATCCCATTCCAGTGAGGTACATCCTTCCAGCCCCTTCACCCCAGCTTGGTGCTCCCCTTCCCCTGCTGCTACACAGAGAAAGGCTGCTCTGCCTGCCCTGCTGTCACCAAATCCTGTCACCAGTCTTTCAGTGTGACCTGGGGGAAGTTAACTTTTACACAGTCTCTCTCTTTTTTTTTTATTTCAGTTAATCCAATCAGGGCAATTTTGGACACAAACATTCCAGGGAAAAGCATGATTTCTTGGAGCAGTCCATGGGGAGGAGGCAGCATTTGGGAGTTATGGGGCAGGCTGGAGGGATGCAAGATTAGATGTGGAGGTTTGTCCCTGCTTGCTCCTCACCACCTCTGGTCAGAGCATGAGGCTGTTCTGCAGAAACATCCCCAGAATGGCCACAGGAGCTCTGTCTCCACCACTAGGGGTTCTGGGTCTGTCTTTGAGACATCTCTGTACTGCACATGGGAGCAGCTTGGTCACATGAGGCACTGGTGGGGACGCTTCCCCATGCCCTTCCCGTGACAAACATCACAGGCACAACAGGAACATAACCACCCGCAGCCCCAGTGGACATTCTGCTTTGTGAGGCACCAAGTGGCTGGTGCTGCTCCCAGCAGCAGTAGAGGTGATGCTGGCTGTCTCCAGGGGAACGTGGCTGTGATGGGTATCTGGGGTACATCCTGGCTGAGGACAAGTCCTGCTCATCTCATTTTGGTACTAGGGGCTGAGCTGAGGCAGGATGCTGCACTGGGACCATATTTCCCTGGGCACAGGCACCTGCACATCCTGGACATGGGATGGGCTGGAAGGTGACCATGAAGACCAGCAGCCTGGGTCCTGTTTAGGGGCCCTGCAGCACATCTCCTGGTTGTGGCTGGGGGCTGAGGCATGGGTAGGCAGCAACCTTCCTGCCTGCTGCTCTGGGCTAGATCTGTGCCAGCTCTCTGCAGGGCAGGTGGAGAAAACCCACCGGCCACCTGCATCCCTCACTGTCCCTGCCTCCTGGCATTATTTAGCCCCTTCATAGGGCTGATCTTCCTCCAAGTACTTTTAAACGCCTTAACTACTGCTAGGCTGCCCCAGTGGGAGGATCTGTGCCACACAGATGTGCTCCCACTGCCTTTCTGTGACTTTGCCTTGCTCTGTTTCAACTTGTTGCTGGGTCTGACCCGGGTTTGTTTAGCTTGAGGTAATTCTAACCACATCATCCTGCTCCCTGCCACTGTGCAGTGCCCATGCAAGGGTGGCAACCCCCTTTCAGGGAGGTACTACAGGTTCTTAATAAATCTTTTTACCAGGAAGTGAAGCTGGTGCCTATTGGGGCTGGGGAGTGAACTCAGGGTGGCACTTGTTTCCCTTGAAATAGGAGGGATGTGGAATTCCATCCTGAGAGACTTGGGCAAGCTTGAGAAGTAGGTCTGTGTGAAGTTCAACAGGGTCAAGTGCAAGGTCCTGCACCTGGGTTGAGGGCAATTCCCAGTCCTGATACAGGCTGGGAGATGAAGAGATTGGGAGGAGCCCTGTGAATCATAGCATCATAGAATCAACCAGGTTGGAAGAAACCTCCAAGCTCATCCAATCCAACCTATCACCCAGCCCTAGCCAATCAACCAGACCATGGCACTAAGTGCCCCATCCAGGCTTTTCTTGAACACTTCCAAGGACGTTGACTCCACCACCTCCCTGGGCAGCCCATTCCAATGCCAGTCACTCTCTCTGGGAAGAACTTCCTCTTAATATCCAACCTATACCTATATGGAGAAGGACTTGGGGATACTGGTGATTGAAAAGATGGATGTGAGGCAGCAGTGTATGCTCACAGTCCCAAAAGCTAGCTCTATCCTGGCCTGCATCAGAAGCAGTGTGGCTGGCAGGTTGAGAGAGGGAATTCTGCCTCTCTTTGCCTCCCTGGTGAGACCCCATCTGTGCTGGCTCCTCAGCACAGGAGGGACATGGACCTGTTGGAGTGGATCTTGAGGAGACCACAGAAATGACCTGAGGGCTGGAGCATGAAGAAAGGGCTGAGGGAGTTGGGATTGTTCAACCTGGAGAAGAGAAGGCTCTGGAAAGACCTTATTGAAGCCTGTCATTGGTGAGAGTGGCCTATGAGAATGATGGGGACAATGTTTTTATCAGAGCCTGTTGTGACAGACAAGGGGTGGTGGTTTTAAACTAAAGAAGTTTAGAGAGAAGGAAGACACTTTCATACTGAGGGTGGTTTTGTGCTGGTCCAAGTTGCCCAGAGAGGTGCTAGGTAGCCCATCCCTGGAAACATTAAAGATCAGGATGAACAAGACTCTGAGCAGCCTGATTTAGCTGAAGATGCCCCTGCTTAGTGCAGGGAAGTTGCACAAGATGGGCTTTAGAGGTCCCTTCTCACCTAAACCGTTCGTAGCAGCAGGACCGCCCGAACCCTACGCCGAGGCGCACTGCACTGCCCGGCATTACCCGCCAGGCGGCGCCGGAAAGCCCCACCGCGCCCCATCGCTCGCCGCCGCCGGCGCTCCGAGTGCGCAGGCGCAGACGCGGTCAGCTGAGCGGGCTGTCACGTGACGCGCGGCCGACGGGAGCGGGCCCGGCGGGGGCCGCGCAGCGCGGGGCGGCGGCGAGGTGCGGGGCCGGGCGGGGCCGAGCGGGGCCGGGAGCGCTGGGAGCGCCGGGCGGAGTGCGGGAGGGAGCTGTCAGCCGGCTGTCGCTGTGCGGAGCGGCTCAGAGGCGCACGGGGGTGCTGGCAGCCAGCACGGGGTGCCCGGGAAAGCGGCGGGAGGGGCAGCAGGCTGCAGGGCGCGGCGGGGTCCCGGGGGTGCTGGCAGCCCGCGGGAATGCTCATCAGACATGGATGCTCAGGGGTGCAAATGCATGCCGATAGTCCTCACGGGTGTTGAGAGGAGCAGGGGGTGCCTATGTGTGTGTCCGTGTGCGGTGGCATGCTCAGTGCGTGCGTGAGTGCAGGGGGTGCTGGCAGCTTGCAGGGGTGCTCTGAGGTTCCTGAGGATGCTGGCATCAGGCATGGGTGCTCAGGGGTATACAAGCATGCTGGCAGCTCATATGAGTGCCCAGGGAAGCTTGAGGTAGACCACGTGTATGTGGACATTTGGAACCTGGGTGGGTACAGTGGGTGCTGGCAGCTGGGGTGCCCAGAGATCCCTGCAGGGTGCTGGCAGCCTGTGACAGGGGCTTAGGGTGGGTGCCCAGAGCCTTCACCCACCCTAAGTGCCTGGCCTTAGAAGGGTGCCCAGGAATGCGGGCTGATGGTGACCAGTAGGGATGCTGACAGCCTGCAGGGGTCCCCTTGGAGTGTCTGGGGGTGTTGTGCAGTGGTGGGGGG
>WBNM01043822.1:35426-240681 GCA_013399055.1 Ramphastos sulfuratus | reverse complement strand
TGGGATTGTTCAACCTGGAGAAGAGAAGGCTCTGGAAAGACCTTATTGAAGCCTGTCATTGGTGAGAGTGGCCTATGAGAATGATGGGGACAATGTTTTTATCAGAGCCTGTTGTGACAGACAAGGGGTGGTGGTTTTAAACTAAAGAAGTTTAGAGAGAAGGAAGACACTTTCATACTGAGGGTGGTTTTGTGCTGGTCCAAGTTGCCCAGAGAGGTGCTAGGTAGCCCATCCCTGGAAACATTAAAGATCAGGATGAACAAGACTCTGAGCAGCCTGATTTAGCTGAAGATGCCCCTGCTTAGTGCAGGGAAGTTGCACAAGATGGGCTTTAGAGGTCCCTTCTCACCTAAACCGTTCGTAGCAGCAGGACCGCCCGAACCCTACGCCGAGGCGCACTGCACTGCCCGGCATTACCCGCCAGGCGGCGCCGGAAAGCCCCACCGCGCCCCATCGCTCGCCGCCGCCGGCGCTCCGAGTGCGCAGGCGCAGACGCGGTCAGCTGAGCGGGCTGTCACGTGACGCGCGGCCGACGGGAGCGGGCCCGGCGGGGGCCGCGCAGCGCGGGGCGGCGGCGAGGTGCGGGGCCGGGCGGGGCCGAGCGGGGCCGGGAGCGCTGGGAGCGCCGGGCGGAGTGCGGGAGGGAGCTGTCAGCCGGCTGTCGCTGTGCGGAGCGGCTCAGAGGCGCACGGGGGTGCTGGCAGCCAGCACGGGGTGCCCGGGAAAGCGGCGGGAGGGGCAGCAGGCTGCAGGGCGCGGCGGGGTCCCGGGGGTGCTGGCAGCCCGCGGGAATGCTCATCAGACATGGATGCTCAGGGGTGCAAATGCATGCCGATAGTCCTCACGGGTGTTGAGAGGAGCAGGGGGTGCCTATGTGTGTGTCCGTGTGCGGTGGCATGCTCAGTGCGTGCGTGAGTGCAGGGGGTGCTGGCAGCTTGCAGGGGTGCTCTGAGGTTCCTGAGGATGCTGGCATCAGGCATGGGTGCTCAGGGGTATACAAGCATGCTGGCAGCTCATATGAGTGCCCAGGGAAGCTTGAGGTAGACCACGTGTATGTGGACATTTGGAACCTGGGTGGGTACAGTGGGTGCTGGCAGCTGGGGTGCCCAGAGATCCCTGCAGGGTGCTGGCAGCCTGTGACAGGGGCTTAGGGTGGGTGCCCAGAGCCTTCACCCACCCTAAGTGCCTGGCCTTAGAAGGGTGCCCAGGGATGCGGGCTGATGGTGACCAGTAGGGATGCTGACAGCCTGCAGGGGTCCCCTTGGAGTGTCTGGGGGTGTTGTGCAGTGGTGGGGGGGCGCAGCCCCAGGGTGTGAAGTGTTGGTAAAGGTGTGTGGTGCAATGTGGCACTGTGGGGAGGGTGAGTTGAAGGACGCAAAGAGCTCCACACTGTGGGATGCTGTGTGGAAGTACAGGGTGGATGGCAAGTGGAGTAGCCCTGATGGGGATTGAGGCAGGGCTGGAGAGGTTTGTGCCTTGCAGCCTTGCTGCAGGGACCAGGCCATGCTGTGAAGTGCTGGAAAGGTAAGTCTGGAGCCATGAGAGCACTGAGTAACAGGGAGCAGAGGACTGGTGCAGTGGCAGCACAGCTGGTGTGGCCATTGTGTCTGGGCAGTGTTGCACTGGCCTGAGCACAGCAGTCTGGGGAAGGGGCTTGCCCTTCATGGGGCAGGGGAGTGGGGCAAGGCAGAAGTGGGATCTGGCAGTGCTGTTTCTCCCTTGCATCATTCTGAGATGGATTGCAGGCAGCACTTTGGAAATACGGATCTGGACGTGCATGGCAGGAAGCAGCAGAGAGTTTTGCTGTGCAGCTCACTTTTTGTGGAAGGTTTCCTTTTACCTGTTGTGCACACAGCTGCTGCTCAGCTAGGGAGAGCTGTCAGCAGCAAGTTGTGTCTTGCTTTCTTGCTTTTGACATGTGGCGTGGGGTTGTCACTCTCCCCAGCTTCCCGAGGCTCGCTACGATGAAATTGCTTCTGTGCATAGGGTGAAAAAAAAACAAAAGGCACATGAAAGTGGCTGAGGAGTTGGGTTTGAAGTGGAAACCAAATGTGACTGTCTCTGCTCTTTGTAATGATGAGGAAATGCTACAGTGGGGCTTTGTTTCAGTTTGCAATATTCATTATGTGGCTGAGACAAGTTTTGCAGCTTCTTGCTGGTTGCGGGGGAGCTGAGTGCTCGCTCCCTGCTGCTATGCAACCTTTAATCTAGACACAAAGAAGGCAAGTCACGATGAATCCATTTCCCTGGCTCTTCAAAGCAAAAAGCAGCCTGGCCTGCTTGGGGAAAAAAAAAAAAAAAAAAAGAAATCCCAGGGAGCAATCAGGCAGACTGATGTAATTGCGTTGTGCTTCATCTGAGGGGTGTTGCTGTTGCGTACTTCAGATAACATACAGGCCAGCCCTAGGGAGGGGTATCCATGCCTGGCCCAACCCTGGCACCCCCTCTGCCTGCTGTTCTTGCCCACAACCAGCCTTTCATGCTTGTCAAAGCCTCCCAAGGCTCCCCCGTGCCCCTCAGGCCTGGCACTGATGACAAATGGCTTCTAATGCTTCCCTTGTGTAAACTCAGGCTGCTGCTTTTCCTTGTCCCTGCTTCACCGGATGGCTCTGCCCGTGGTGAAGCTGGTTCAGGGCATGATTACGTGGCCTGGCTGCGAGGGAGGAGGCTGGGCAGGAGTGATGCTTGTGTTGCCTTCAGCTCTGGCATGTTTGCCTTCCAGCTGGGCATGCTGCTGCTTTGGCAGCTGGGATTGCACGGGTCGGACCAGCCCTGTTCTGCTGCCGGTGTTGCGTGGTGCTGCGGGAAATAAAGCAGCACTGTGGGCTGAGTAACTGCTCCCAAACAGTTGGATATGGAGCAAGCATCCAGGGTTGAGCAAAGTCCTACTTCCCTTCTGCTTGCAAGGCCCTCCTGGCCATTGCAGCTCTTGGCTTGTTTTGGCACATGGCAGCCGGGTTTGGAGAGAGCAGTGCTGGCGTTTGGAGGGAATGCCTGGGGGCTCTGGGGATGGAGCAGGACCTGAGTAGCCTGGGCTGAGCTTTCTCTGCTCAGCCAAATGTTTAGGTCTGTGCCAAACCCACATCCTGTGGGCACTCGTGTGACCTGGCAGGAGCCTTAGGAGCTGCCTGGCAGGAAATGAGCCCAGTTGTGGTGGTGACATTTCTCTGCTGCTCAGCCTCAGTACAGCTTCTCATCAGCACTGGTGGTGGCTGCAGCTGGTGGGTCAGGGGTGATGCCTGCAGCATGACACCCCAGAGGAACCTTGGGGCAGGGGCTGAACCTCCAGGCTATATGTCAGGAGCCTGATAGATAATTTTCCTGTCTCTCATGCTCCTTCCTGGTGGGAACTTGGGGTGCTGGGTGAGGCCAAGGGGATGGAGAAAGCAGAAGTGCTTTTGGGGCTGTGCCAAAGCAGCAGGAGCTCTTCAGGGCACATGTGGGAATTAAAGCATCTGGTGGCTTTCCACACAGAGGCAGGAGGCTTGTGTCCTTGGTGAGGGCTTGTGCCAGTACTGCTGGCTTGTGGGGCCCTGCCAGGGTTTTCAGTGGAGCAAAGAGCTCCAGGTTTGCAGGTGCCTCATCCTGGGAAGCCTTGTAATCCTCTATGCACTTCCATAGCTGGGAAAGCTTTAGGGTGGGTGGTTTGCTGTCAGCACATGGGCTGTACTGCTGCCTGGTGGGACGTAATCAATCAGGTTTCTTATTCTTTTAAAGAAAAAGTCTTCAATTAAAAGTAAAAAAAAAAAAAAAAAAAGGAAACTTTTCCTTTCCTCCAGCAAGAACAAGCTGTTCCCATGAAGCAAACTGTGCAGGTTAAAAGTGGTTGCCCTTTCCTGGCCTGGTTCTCTTGATAGCCCCAGGGTGAGGACACGCTGCCAGCATGTCCCTCCTCACTCCTCTGTATGTGCCACAGTTGCCATCCTTCAAGCAGGGGTGGACAAGTCCCCTTCCTGACATGAAATGGGACACATCCAGGCTCTGCTGCAGGATTCTGTGCCCATCCTTGCCTGCAGGTTGTGGTTTCAGCCCAGCTGGCAACTCAGCACCATACAGCTGCTCATTCATTCCTCCTCCCCTGCCCCAGTGGGGTAGGGAGAAGTGTTGGGTAAAAAGTTAGACTTGTGGGTTGAGATAAGAACAGTTTGAAATAAAACATAATAATAATAATAATAATAATAATAATAATAATAATAATAATAATAATAATAATAATAATAATAATCTCAAGGTCAGGTTGGATGAGGCATTGAGCAGCCTGATGTAGTTGAAGATGTCGCTGCAGGGGAGTTGGACTGGATGACCTTTAAAGGTCATTTCCAACCCTAACCGTTCTGTAATTCAATGATTATAATAGTTTTAATGAAATGAGAGATAAAGAGAGAGGGGAAATAGACTCCAAGAAAGACAAGGGGTGGGTAATGAACCTGCTCACCACCCGCTGGCCAATGCCCAGGCAGTCCACAAGCAGGGATTGGCCCCTCCCGGCCAAATTCCCCCCCGGTTCCTGTGCTGAGCATGGTCCTATGGTGTGGAAGATCCCTTTGGCTGCTTGGGGTCAGCTGTCCTGGCCGTGCTCCCTCCCAGCTTCTCGTGCACCTGCTCGTTGGCAGGGCATGGGGAACTGTAAAACCCTTCACTTGGGATAAGTACAACTTGGCAACTGCTGAAGCATCCCTGTGTTATCAGCGCTGTTCTCACACTGAATCCCAAACGCAGCACTGAAACAGCTACTAGGAAGAAAGTTAACTCTATCCTGGCTGAAACCAGGACACTGGGTGTGCCTGAAACAGGGGCATGAGCCTGCAGGGAGAGCCTGCCATGCACCTTTGACCTTAGGACATGCCCGCTCCACGATCGCTTGGGCGGGAGCGTGCTGCTGTATAAAAGCTCCAGAGGAGACCTTGCTTTGGCAGTACAGGCTGATCTGTCTGGCACGATGGCTGATCCCAAGGAGCTTGAGAAGGGGACTGTGGAGCTGGGCACCCCTAATGCAGCTCTTCCCACAGGGACCATGTCCACTCGGCGCCTCCGCAGCGAGGACTACAATGACTACAGCTCCACCGACGTCACGCCAGAGGGCAGCCCGCCCGGGGGCATCAATGGCTTTGCCCATCCTGAGTCCTACCAGCGATTTGGGGAGACCAATGGGACAACGTGAGTGCTGGCGCAGCACCTCGGGAGGGTGGAGAGGGTCGTGGTGGCTCCCTGCTGCCTGCCAGCTCTGCTGTTGGATGGTGGTTTTAGGGGGAATCTCTTATGGGGGTTCCCGAGGGCAAAGCTGTTGTCCTGCTGGCATCAAGTGAGCAGCTGCCCCAGTGTAGCTGTCTGCCCTCCAGGGAAGCTGGGCTTGCTGGCAGTGGGTAGTGTTTGATGCTTTCCCCAATATTCCCCTGCTCCAGCTTGGTTTGATGAGGAGCTGTGGGGAGCAAAATTCATGTCCAGCTTCAGAGGATACCTGGGCACGGTGCAGCTGTGACCTGGGGCTTTCCTCCAGCCTTGTTCACCCAGAGGGCCAGACCAGGCCCCTTCTGCCCAAGGGAGATTGGTCTCTTCATCTCAGAGACTTTCTTCTTGTGCAGCCACTTGCTGCTGAGCTGTGCTCGCGCTGGGTTTTGTTTCAAAGCCAGTTTTGGCAAATACCCTCTTCAAATCTCTTTGTTGAGTCTTTACCTCCTTCCTTGGTCCCACTGGGCTGAGCTGAGTTTAGGAGACAGGATCCTGGACTTCCATGTGCTACTCAGAGCTGTCGGACAATGAGCAGGATAAGCCAAGGGTCCATGGTCTGAGTGCAAGCATCTGATAATGCTCACCTCTGTGTCTTCTCTCCTTCAGATGGTACCAGACCCTGGTCCACCTCCTGAAAGGGAATATTGGCACAGGGCTGCTGGGGCTGCCCCTAGCCGTGAAGAATGCTGGCATCCTGGTAAGGCAGAGTGACCTCAGGGCATTGGGCAGCTTGCACGGCCAGTGTTAGGGCTTGACTCCCTGCCAGATGCCTTTGGTGCCCAGCAGCTTGTGAGCTTTACACCCTGGGCTCTCTGGCTTGCTTCGTTTGCTGCTGAGAGCATTCCTGCTGCTCCTGCAGTGTGCTGCAGGATTTTCCTCTCCTGGAGTCAGGCAGGGTGCTGAGTCCACAGCTCTGCACCCAGCTGGCTGTTACCTCCCTGGCCTCTGGGTGGCATCTCCTCAGCCTTGTCCTGGCAGGTTCAGCACTGGCTCCACCTTGGTTTGTCCCAACCTGTCTGTGCTGAGCATGGTGTGTGCCTGCTGAGCGTCCTGCGACCATGGTGGGTGTGGAGTGAGCCCCACTGGTTACCAGTTAAGGCTGGTGATGGGAGGTGGTGGCCTGCCTCCTTCTGCAGGGTTTTGCATGGGCTGGCCCAGCCTCCCAGCTCTGGCTGTGTGGGGATCAGTGGATGTGATGCTGCCAGTGGCCACTGTCACCTCTCTCTCTGCTTCCATCCCGACGCTCCCCTCCTCTGTCTGTGTCATGCCCCAACTGCTGCCTCTGTGAGAGGTGTGGGGGCACCTCACTGCTCTGCTCCACATTTCCTCACTCCCACAGCTCAGGGTGAAAAATAACAGTAATTCAAATAAAACTCCCTTCCTCTGGCCAGACCACAGCAGCCTCTTTGTCACTGTCTTGGTTTAAAAGAGCTAGACAGGTATTTATTTTGCTCCTGAAGGGGAAAACTAAAATACTCTAATGGAATTGGAGAAAAAAAATACAGGATCTTATTAAAAAAAATATATTTAGAATCCAGAATACATCAATCCATAATACAGAATATATAAATCCACACTACCTACTACATATCCAGAAGAAAAAACACCTTTTCCCCCATCCATGGCTTAATACTCAGGCCTTAGTGCTCTTTTCTTTCCCACTATTTTAGGCCCAAACTGGCTAAGAATGCATATGAAGAAATTATTCAGGCCTCTCAAGGCCACAGTGAAACCCCAAATCCATCCCTTGCCTGATAAAAACTCACACCTGCCCATCAGGAGAGAGGAAAGAGACCGAGCTAGCAGTACAGTTTACTTATAAAGGGATATCAGGATTATGGGATGGAATAAACCATTGTCCCTTTTTGTCCATCCTCGGGCCCTTCTGGACCTCCTGGAGGTCTACCACTCAGTGATTTTTTTTTTTGTTTGTTTGTTTGTTTTGTTTTTTTAAAGCACCCAGCCTCAACCTGTGACAGTCACCTGTCTAATAGGGATGTGCAAGACAGTGTGAAAAATGATCCTGGAGGTGCTTTGCTACACCCAGACTGCTCCAGCTTGCTGCTTCTGCACCATTCCTGCCAAGCTGGCATCTCTCTGTGGGGTTACTCTGTCCTGGGGAGCTGGTTCCTGGGAGCAGCACCCAAGCACTGGTTCAGGAGTGTTCCCGTGGGGGGTTGTCTGGAGGTTAAACCTCACAGTGCAGCTCAGCCTTTGGCCATCAGAGTGCATCCTTCCCCCTCTCTCTTCCCCTGCAGCTGGGTCCTCTGAGCCTGGTGGTGATGGGAGTCGTGGCTGTGCACTGCATGAGCATCCTGGTGAAGTGTGCCCATCACTTCTGCAACAGGTAAGGAGCAACTCCCCTTTAGGCACTGCTGCTCCCGTGGCTCTTCTTTCCCTCCCAATGAGCCCTGTGGTTTCTCTGGAGACTCCTAGCAGCAAGTTGCCTGTGTTAAAGCTTCTGGGCTTCTTCACAGGGACTGTTTTCCCATCAAAGTCATCATTTGTCTTGGGAATCAGCAGGCAGGGCTGATGTCATGTCACAGGATCACAGATCACAAGCTCACAGGATGTTAGGGGTTGGAAGGGACCCAAAGAGATCATCCAGTCCAACTCCCCTGCCAGATCAGAACCATACAATCNCTCTCCTCATCAGGCAGTGCTCCAGTCCCCTCATCATCCTCGTAGCCCTCTGCTGGACTCTCTAGAGCTGATCCCTGTCCCTCTTAAACTGGGCAGCCCAAAACTGAATTGTCCCTTCTTTCTTTCCTCTCTGGACAGGTTCCAGAAGCAGTTTCTGGACTATGGGGGTGCTGTGGTGTATGGGCTGGAGGCCACTCCTGTCTCGTGGCTGCGGACGCACGCCGCCTGGGGCAGGTACCTGTCGCCCTGCTCCCAGCAGGGCATTTGTCTTTAAGCCCTGCAGCCAGGACAGAAGAGCTGTCTGGTGTCTGAGCTGTGTCAGCAGATGAGCACAACTGACATCAAGTGTTCTTTGGCTCACTTGCCCCAAGTGCTCAGTGCTCCCTTGGGGATAAACGTTGATGTCTTTGACCTACTCCTGTCCCCAGTCAGATGTGGCTTGTATTAAAGGGGTGGGAGAAGTAAGTCTTGGGGTAAATAACCTGTACAGAAGTTCTGGCCCATCTCATTAGACACCAGGCTGCTCCCAAGGATGCTCCCAGCCCTGTGGATGGCCCACATCACACAGATCGCTGCACACCAGATGCTGGGAACATCCACCTGTCCCTGTCTCCAGAGAGCATTGTCCTGGAGATGCTAAACCCAAGGAGCAGACTTTTCTCCCGAGGCTGGTCCTGACCTTAAGGAGGGGATGGGAGCAGGGGACACTGGAGAGCCAAAGGTCTGGGAGGCTGCATGGAGATAAGGTCCTCAAGCAAAAGCGAGCTGAGTGCCCTGACCTGCACATCTCAGCCCCTGGGAAGAGCAGCAGTGCTGCAGTGTTGGAGTGCAGCCCCAAGCAGCCCTGAGTGAGCTCATTTCTGTGTGGCCTGCCTACCAAAGAGGCTGTTCCCTTCCCTAGGCATGTGGTGGCACTTTTCCTGATCGTCACTCAGCTGGGCTTCTGCTGTGTCTACTTCGTCTTCCTGGCTGACAATCTGAGACAGGTTAGACTTCACTCCCTCTTTTGTGAGCAGGGGGAAGGCAAGCTGGGGTGTGGAGGTGTTTGGGTTGTCCTTAGCTCCTGTGTCACAGTTAAAGGTCTGGTTTCCATAGCTGGTGTTGTTCAGGAAGGAGCCACTCCTCTGTCTGGGTATTTTGGGGGTTTGGTTTTCCTGTTTTTTTCTGGGAGTCCTTGTGGGTTCGCTGCAGGTGAAGAGGTGCTGGAGCTCTCTGTATCACCCAGAAGGAGCAGGGGCTGCTCCTAGGGATGAAGGCATGAGAGAAGTGACAGCTGAGGGTCTCTAATTTTGGTGTCGTGCCCACCTTGATTAGTAGGTTTGTTGATACTCTGTGTAGATGGTAATGTGTGATGGGTATTGAGACCTGCCATGAACCTTCTTCCTTTCTTGGACCTGTTTACATTCCAGTTTCTTGCCTCATCTCGTGGCTCTGGAGCTTAATTACATCTTTAGGGAAAGAGTTTCCTTCTGCCAGGTGTTGGGAGGAAATAAACAGAAACTCTGAACTGCTCAGCTGGCTCCTGTGCTGTAAGAAACAGAATAACAAGTCCCTGCTCCCAGCCTCCAGCTTACAGGCACTGCTCAGTCTTGTTTCCCCTGTGTGCTCCTGCCCTGCTCTTGCAGTTGCTACCACCATGGCCGTGCCCTTCGTCAGCTCTTCCCTGGGGCTCCTCAGCTTCAGGGGTGGTTCCCAAGGGAGCATGTGGCCTAGAGTGCTTTTGGGATGAAAGAACCCAAGGAAAGGCTGATTGCCCATGGAGGAAGCAAAGCTGGGGGCCAGCAGTAGCTACCAGATGTCTTTGGGTGACTGAAGGGGTGTGTAATGTTGAGTGTGTGGTGGGGATGCAAGAGCCCTTTGAGGAGATCACAGTTAATGCCTCTGTCTTCTCAACTGGCCATGTGGGCAGCACAAACCAACCTCTGCCCTTGGCACACTCAGCTGCCAGGGTCGTGTGCTCAGCAAGCCTGGGCTCGGGCAGGTTTTGCTGTCTCAGCTCAGGTGGTGTAGCTTCTCCCACCTTTGCTCCTAGCAAGGGAGAGCTTCGTGACTGCCTGATAATTTGTGGTGCTTTGCTTTGAATTGACTAAGCTATGTTGCAAGGTGAGCTGAGGGGGTAATATTCTGAGCCACCTCCAGTCCAATGCCAAGATCCGTGGTTGCCAGACCTGTCTGTTGGGGTTCCTCAAGCCTTCCTCTGCTTCTGCCAGGCACCCAGTGACAGAACAAGAGGACACAGCCTCAAGCTGCACCAGGGCAGGTTGAGGCTGGACGTTAGGAAGAAGTTCTTCAGGGAAGGAGTGATTGGCATCGGAATGGGCTGCCCGGGGAGGTGGTGGAGTCACCATCCCTGGAGGTGTTTAAGAGGAGACTGGATGCAAAAGCAGGGCAGGAGCACACAGGGGAAACAAGACTGAGCAGTGCCTGTAAGCTGGAGGCTGGGAGCAGGGACTTGTTATTCTGTTTCTTACAGCACAGGAGCCAGCTGAGCAGTTCAGAGTTTCACTTAATGCCATGGTTTAGCTAATGAGAAGGGTTAGGTGATAGGTTGGACTCCATGATCTGAGAGGACTTTTCCAGCCTGGTTAATTCTGTGATTCTGCAGGTGGTAGCAGCAGCAAACGGGACCAACAACGACTGCAGCCCCAACAGGACAGTGATCATGACCCCCACCATGGACTCTAGGCTGTACATGCTTTCCCTCCTGCCCTTCGTGGTGCTGCTGACCTTCATCCAGAACCTCAAGGTCCTCTCCATCTTTTCCATGCTGGCCAACGTGGCCATGTTTGTCAGCCTCATCGTCATCTACCAGTACATCGTCAGGGTACGGATCCCCTCTGCCCTTCCTGGGGTGTCCTTTTCTTTGGGATGCAGAGGGAGCTCAGCAGGGAGGTCTTTGCACACTGTGGGATGCTGCTCGCTCGCTCCCATGGGCGTGGTGGTTGCCCTCTGCTCCCCTGGACTTGCCCTGCTGTGTGGGGCTACAACAGGGAGCAGGCCAGGTGCTCTCCATCCTTCCCAAGTCTGAACTCTGTGTGGGCTTTTTTTATCCAGGACATTCCTGATCCCCGTGACCTCCCTCTAGCAGCAGCCTGGAAGACCTACCCTCTGTTTTTTGGCACGGCCATCTTCGCTTTCGAAGGCATTGGGGTGGTAAGTCTCAGTGTGTGGCAATGGGGAGGCTGCACAGGAGGCCCAGTCCCTGCTGGGGCTTGCTGAGCACCTGCTGTGCTCTGCAGCTGTATTTGCAGAGCATCAGGAGCCCAAGTTCTGGAGGATGCTGTTAGCTTTAGCCTTCAGGCTATCTCCTGGTGCTTCTATCTGAGGCTAGAGAAGCACACTCTTCCAAACCTCAGGAGGTTGGCTGCTGCTCTGAAGGTGGCTGCTTCTAGTAGTAGATTGGGCTCTGCTGGGAATGGCACTGGCAGCTGCCTTAGGCTCTGCTGACTGACCCAGGTGAGGAATCACAGAATCACAGAACATTAGGGGTTGGAAGGGACCTCTGAAGATCATCCAGTCCAACACCCCCTTGCCAGAGCATGATCACCTAGAGTAAGTCACACAGGAGTGCATCCAGGCAGGTTTTGAATGTATCCAGAGAAGGAGACTCCACAACCTCTCTGGGCAGCCTGTTCCAGTGTTGTCACCCTCAACAGTGAAAAAGTTTTTCTTTACGTTCTTGTGGAAGCTCTTCTGCTCCAGCTTGCACCCATTGCCCCTTGTCCTACCACTGGACATCACTGAGAGGAGCCTATCTCTATCCTATCTCCTATGAGGAGAGACTGAGGGAGTTGGGGCTGTTCAGTCTGGAAAGGAGAAGGCTCCGAAGTGACCTTATTGTGACCTTTCAGTATCTTAAGGGAGCCTACAGGAAAGCTGGGGAGGGACTTTTTAGGCTGTCAGGTACGGATAGGAGTGGAACAAAGCCAGAAATGGGTAGATGCAGACTGGATGTTAGGAAGAAGTTGTTTGCAGTGAGGGGGGTGAGACACTGGCACAGATTGCCCAGGTGGGTGGTGGAAGCCTCATCCCTGAAGGTGTTTAAGACTGANCCCTCCCTGGAGGTGTTCAAGGCCAGGTTGGATGAGGCCTTGAGTGACCTGTGCTAGTGGGAGGTGTCCCTGCCTATGGCAGGGGGTTGAAACTAGATGATCCTTGAGGTCCCTTCCAACCTTACCATTCTATGATTCTATGATTCTTACCGGGCTGGATCCTGCAGCTGCCCAAGTAGGAGACCAAAAAGCATGGCACCAAAAGATGTCATCCATCCCTTCCTACCCTGCTGCGCAGTCACTGAGATCTCCCTTTGGCAGGCACGTGGGCCCAGCCTGCTGTGGGGCTGGATCTGCTTGTGCCTCTCACAGGAGATGCTGTAAATAGCTGTCTGTGGAAAACAGATGTCTGTGGAAAAAAACTGGGTGGGTGGTTGGAGACCTTAATGGCTCCTTAAAATGTTGTGGGTTGTTTCCGGGAGCTCCCTTCAAAGGAGGAAAAAATGTTTTCATCTCTTAATATAATCTGGCTGTGTAAACACCAAGCTGGAGAAGGCCAAATCCATTACAGGAGTGTTTACTGGGTGCTGTGCCCAGGGCAGAGGGCTCTTGCTGGCGGTGAGATGCTCTCTTCCTCGCATGACTTAGAGGTGGAAAAGCAAACAAAAAAAGCTTTTCTGCTCCTGCCTCCTCATCAGCTCTGCCACTGCGTCTCTTCTGAAACCCTCATCACCCAAGGACAGCTATAAAAATGTTTGCTGAAGTTCTATATTTGACAGCAAGTGTTAGTGGTGCAGAGGTGAAGGACATGCTCCTGTCCTTTTTTTTTTTTTATTGTCCTGCCTGGTTGAAATCTGATCAGATAAGTTTGATAGGAGAGGAGAAAGCATCTTGGTCTTTGCAGGGTCTGCTGGGGAAAATCTAACAGGACAGGCCTATCTCATTGGACATGGCTGTGCTGTTTTGGGGTGCAGAGTGTAATCCAACCAAGGTATGGCATGAATGTCATCACCCCAAGACAGCAGGCACTGCTGAGCACAGCTCCTGCCAAGGGAAGGGAGCAGGTCCCTTCATTAAGGCAAGTGCTTGCTGTGCTAAGCTTTAGGGTCTCAAATGGGAGCAGAGAAATCAGAGTTGCAGGAGAGCAGCAGCTTTTTTCAGCTGGGCTCTCTGGGCTCCATGTGTGGCCATCCCACCCCCTGGCACAGAGGGCTGTGCTTGGCCATGGGGTTGCCTGCTCTGCCTTCTGGGGCTGAGGGTTATAGAGGAACGAGGGCAACTTGCTGCTCTGTCATCATGCTTATCCTTCTCTTCTGCCAGGTGCTGCCACTGGAAAACAAGATGAAGAACCCTCGGCAGTTCCCTGCCATCCTCTACGTGGGCATGGCCATTGTCACCATCCTGTACATCTCCCTGGGGGCCCTGGGCTACCTGCGCTTCGGGGCGGACATTCAGGCCAGCATAACACTCAACCTGCCCAACTGCTGGTGAGGCCCCATGGGGAGCAGAGGCTTCCAGGTGGGGGGGAAGGAGAGTCTCAGCCAGGGAGGCAGGAGAGGGGGCAATGGAGAACATTGCTTCTGAGGGGAACTTACCTGGGTAAGCTTGGGGAGTGATCAACCATGCCATAGCCAAACTGTCCAAAGGAGCTTGTCAGAGGCTGTCTCCGCTTGGTCTTGGCTTGGTCAAGCTGCTTTCTTGGAGTCTCTGGTGGTCCAGGCCTGGGTAGGTGCAGCTCCTGCCTTGTTCTTGGAGCCTTTCTGTGGAAATCTCAGCTTTGTTTGGTCTGAAGGATAACAACATCCCCTGAGAAGAGGGCAGTTGGATTTCTGTGGCTTACTGGGCTGCAGAATTTCAAATGCTTGCTTCTAGGAGTATCCTACAACACCGTCCAAGAGCTTTCTAAAGGAAACTGCAGGGTTCTTCAGACAGTGAGAGGAGCCATGGCCCTTTGGAAGCAGCACCTGGGGAAGCCCAGGCAGGCAGCAGGAGCTGGGCAGGGTGTGCTGTACAAACAAAGCGCTTCGGTGTTTGTGCATGTTCCTTCTGGCACAGGGTTTGGTGGAGGCTGTAAATGTTGGGCTTGGAAAAGACTTATCTGAAGTAAGGGCTGAGATTCTTGAGCTGCAGCCTTGACTGCTGTATTTCCTGTGCACTAAGCTGTAGATGATGGGTGAAGACTTGCTCTTGAAATGAGTGTTTGGCTCCTCATGTTTTGCCTGAGGGTTTCCTTCCCAGTGGTAAAAGGCTTTGGGCTGTAGAAGCTGGTTGTAAAGGCTGTGGGTGAGAAGTGATGGAGCTTGCCTGTGGTGTGGGAGACAAGGTGAGGATTCTAGCAGAGATGCTGCATCCTTCCTTGGCTCTAGCCAGTGCCTGGAGGTCACTAGAAGGTGTTTGATTAATGTGTTGGGGAATCGTTGAGCTGCAGGATGAGGGAGGACTTCCCCAGCCTCGTTGCTCCATAACCACAGCTTCCTCAGTGCCAAGAGCTAACCATGGCCTCTGAAATACTGCAGTGCTCTGCAGAAATCCCTCCTTACATCCACAGGAGAGTTGCTTCACCCCAGCATCTGCAGAGTGAAGAAATGCTGTAGTGAGGGACAGGATGTTTGGTTGCCCGTGGGCAGTTGGAAGCAGATGGTGACACTTTATGGTCAGAGGAGTGTAAGCCATTTCTTGCAGCTAGCTAGGATGACCTGGCCTGGCTCTCTGGGTTAAGCAGGTGGTTGCTGTGGTTGGCAGAGCAGTTCCTCTCCAGTGGATCAAGCCTAGAGCTTCACCTCTTTGTCTTCTTGGTGTTTGGAATGCCCTTTGAGCGCGTTGCCCTTGTACCTGACCTGTGCAAGATTGGTACCCAGCCTTCTTCTGTATCTTTTTTAGTATCATCTCTTAGTCACAGATTGCCCTGCCAGCACTTTATGGCTTTACAGCATCACTTAACTGAAAATACCATGATAAGATATGCAGGCCCTGGGGTAGGTGGCTCAAGGTGTTCAAGGGATGTGTGGCTGCATGGCTGCACTCTGGACTCTGGTAGCTTTCTCTTCAGTTTACCTGTGGGACTACAGGAGAAGTTAGCTTGGGGAGCTCATCAGAAAATCACCCAAGCTGAGCCTACCTGCTCAAAGCAGGACCAACTTATGTTTTGAGTATCAGTAAGGAGGGAAGTTCCACACCTATCCAGCTTAACTGGAGCTTAACTATGCTTTTTTGGGTAGTTCTGTTGCCCCTGCTTCTCCTGCATTGAGCTCTTCCTCTTGCTCCTAGCCTGACTGGCAGCATGGCCTTCCTGCACCCCTGTGAACTCACTGACAAGTCATAGTCCCTTCAGCTCAAGTCCACATTGGAGTTCCAGCTAGCCCAGTACAGTGAGGATGCCCTGGACACCTGCCAGCCCAGGAGCTTGGCTGTTACTGTTATCAGAATGTCCCCAGGCACAGCAGGGTGAGGTGATAAGCAGCAGAGCAAGCAGAGTAAGCAAAAAGCAGCCTCTAGTGCAGGGGAGAGGAGCAAGCCCCACAGCAAGCAGAGGAGCCTGCTCATTAAGAGCTCAACAGCAATAACAGCCATAAATTCTATCTGCCACTTTCCCCTCCTTATCTTGACACTCTTCTTGTGCCAAACAGGACTGCAGTGGCTTAACCCCAGTGGCTCCCCCCTGAAGGGATGGGGAAGAGAATTACAAGAGTAAAAGTGAGCAAACTTGTGGGTTGAGGTAAAGAGTTTAACAGGTAAAGCATCATGGGTAGGCAGGTGCTCAGCCACCTCCAGGGATCTGTCACAGGTAGTGGTGGCCTGGGAAAGCAAATGCTGTAACTCTGAATGTCCTTCCTCCTCCTTCCCCCAGCTTTATAATACTTTGGTCAGCTAGGGTCAGCTGTCCCAGCTGTGTCCCCTCCCAGCTTGTGCACCCTCAGCCTGCTCACTGGTGGGGTGAGGAGCAGAAAAAGCCTTGACTCTGTGTAAGCACTGCTCAGCAGTAGGGCAAACATCCCTGCTGTGAGGAAAGTTAACTCCACACAACCAGCACAAGCTGATCAGCCTCTCTGAGGTATTCTTCATCTTCACTAAGGTGGAGAAAAAGAGATTTTTCTTTTTTTCTTCCTTCAGCTCTGAGGCCTGATTTTGTTAGTAAGGGTCAAGGTGAGGAACCTCTGGGGTGTCTGGTGGATGCAGCTTCATTCTGGGTCTCTGGCCAAAAGTCAGGATTGCAGGCTCTGAGCAGTAACAGTGCTACTGAGTGTGTAGGTGTTGGCTGGTGGGGACAGTCATGAAGAAAGCCATCCTCTGTCACTGCAGACCTGCAGAGTCCAGCCTGGTCAGGTGAGAAGGTGAAGATCCCTGCATAGGCAGAAAGGTACCTGGGGGACTTGTTGCTTTGCACAGCCAAGTGCAGTGTGGCACACATGGACATACCTAGAAATGTAGGTAGGTGCCTTAACTTGTGGAGAAACAAGTGAGGCTCCTGGTCCTGTGGCCAAGGACACCTCAGCTTTCCCTGTGCCTTTGAGTGGGTTAGCAGCAGGGCAGTGGTTTGCTGATCTGAGGTTTGGTTTTCATTGTTGATTGGTTTCTCTTTCCCAATAGCTCTCAGTCTCTCTGCTCACAACTTCTCCCAGGGGAAAGGAGCACTTGAGAGGCTGCTGGCCCAGCTCCTGGCCTGATGATTCCCTGTGCAAAGCCAGAATTAAAGGCTCTGATTAGGTGTGGGGGCATGTGTTGCCATGGCTTGCAGGTTGCACTGTCTGCTTGCTCAGGGGGAGGTCTCTGTGGGCTGAATGCATCAACTCTGATTTTACAGGAGAGTGTTCAGGAGGGCAGACCATTGGCACACAAAGGTCCTTAGAATCCAAGGATCCTGGAATGGCCTGGGTTGGGAGGGACCTCCAAAGGTCATCTAGTTCACCCCCTGTGCAGTAAGCAGGAGCATCCTCAACTAGATCAGGTTGTCCAGAGTCCTGTCAAGCCTAGGATAGGGAGCTGCCTAGGGAGGTGGTGGAGTCACCAACTCCGGATGTGTTTAAGGGTGGTTTGGATGTGGTGCTTAGGGATATAGTTGAAGGTGAATCTTGTAGAGTAGGGTTCTAGGTTGGACTTGGTGATCCTGAGGGGCTTTGCCAACCTGGATGCTTCTGTGATAGAATGGTAGGGGTTGAAAGGGACCTCCAAAGATCAGCAAATCCAACCTCAACCATAGAATCATCAAGGCTGGAAAAGATCTCCAGGACCCTCAAGTCCAACCGTCAACCCACACCACCATGTCCCCAGGTGCCATGTCCACATCTTTCTTGAACACCTTCAGGGATGGTGACTCCCCCAGGGCCATTAACCTATGTCCTGCAATGCTATGCCTACATGATTTTTGAACACCTCCAGGTGGTGACTCCACCACCTCCCTGGGCACCTCATTTCCATGCCTGACTCTCTCCCTTCACAGGGAGGCTCCTGTGCTGCACCCTAGGAAGAGAGAGTCTCTCGACACTCTTGGCAGAGTGTTCCCTTTCTGTGTTCTGCCCTTCATGTTGCAGGGACTTGGGTCAGAGCATGTCTTACTGTGTCTCCTCCTCATCTGCAGGCTGTATCAAGCTGTCAAGCTGCTCTTCTCCTTTGGGATCTTCTTCACCTACGCCGTGCAGTTCTACGTGCCCGCTGAGATCATCATCCCTCCCCTTGTCGCCCGCGTCTCGGAGCGCTGGGGCTGGGTCGTCAACCTGCTCCTCAGGGTGGCCCTGGTCAGCATCACCTGTAAGTAGCGTGCAGCTCATGTGAGTTCTACAAGGATGTGGCACCTCCTTCCTGCTGGGAGCTGGTGGTGCCTTCGCCCCTTGCCTTGCTGCCTCCGGCCCTGCTGTGAAAGCCCTCACAGCAAGGAGTCTCCCAGAGCTCACTAGTGCAAGCCTCTAAGAGAAAGATGCAGTGGTTCTCTGCCCCCTCTTCTATGGGACTGCTCTTCTCACTGGAGGAGTAGTAAACTTCCCACGTCATCTGGAGATGGCAGATCCCTGTGGAGTCTCATGCCTGGGATAGAGTGATTGATAGAGTGATAGAATGGTCTGGGCCAGAAGGGACCTCTAGAGATCATCTAGTCCGTTCCCCCTGCAGTCAGCAGGGACATCCTGTGATGGTTTGGGAGTTACCTGCCCCACCATGCTATGAAAATCACCCAGACTAGACTCAGCCAGCTGGAAGTTAAGGAATGAAGCTCTATTTACAGCTCAGCATAATATACAAGCAGAGATATACACAATAGACACAAATATTTACGGAAATATGCAAAAATATAAAGGTTAAATATAAAGTTAAAGGTAATACAGAAACACAATCCCCCTCCCAGAAATCAGAGTCCCCAGGAGGGGCTCCCAACTACCCTTCCGCCTTCTTTCCACCCCTCTACCTTATCCCAGGGTCTGCCTTATGTGCAAGGTGAGTTTGGAGGATGGGCAATGGGAGTTAGAAGCAGAGTGCTTAGTTGGGTTACACAGCAGAAGTCCAGAGGACAGAGCAGCTCCCAGAGAGAGAGAAAGACTCTGTCTTATCTATGTTTGTGTTTTCTTGTCTTTATACATCTCAGCCAGCTTATGAGTGAAGTAGACATCACCATTGTTTGCTTTGCACAGCCTGTAATCTATTTTTTTCATTAAAATGTTCCAGTTAGCCTCAAACCAGCACACATCCCCACTAGCGCAGGTCACCCAGGGCCCTGTAAAGCCATTGAGTCCCATCAAGCTTTGCAGGAAACACTTCCAACACTTGGCCCAGCCCAGGGCAGCCCAGACTGGAGCTGTTTCACAGAGGCAGCTTGCAGCCAGGCTCCTTGTGCCTGTGTGATGGGGCCATGGCTGCAGAGAGGTCACTGGCTGCAAGGGAAGCAGTGTCCTTGTTCACACACAGTGGTTGCAGTGTGTGGCACAGCAGAAGCCAGCTGACAGTGCTGCATGACCCACAACCAAAGCCTCAGTGTGCCTGTGGCAGTCTGCTGGGGTGTGGAGTGTGCTGCAGGGCAGGTCTTGCTGGAAAGGTGTGGAGCAGATCAGGTGCAGAAGTATCAGATTTTGGCTGGCTTTGAGTCCCAAAGGCTAAATCTTTGCTGTTGTCAGCACAGCTGAGATGCTTGACTGAGTTCCTGGGTGTCAGCTGCTGCAAAAGAGCTTTGCTCCATGGCTTGATGCTGCTTATGCACCAGAGCTGAGCATCAGGGACCTGGCCCTGCATCCCAGCTGGCTTTGTTTTGGAGAGGAGTGTGACACTAACTCGAGGGAGTGGAGCTGACAGAGCAGGGTGCTGCTGGTTTCTGGGCTCTCACTTGTGGTGGGCCAGAAGTGCTGCATTAGCAGATGTGAACCAAGCCTCATGTCCCCTGTGCTGAGTTCCAAATGCACACTCTGCCCTAATGCCTGCAGCTGGAGGCACAGTGCAGGAGTGAGATGCTGCCATGCTCCACCTTGTGCTCTGGCCACCCCGGGTTGGCCTCAGAGCCTGCTGGTGGGGTGGGACATTGGCATGTGCCTGGCCAGGGAAGTGAATGCTAGGAGTGATGGGAAGGCTTTAGGCACCATCTGTGGCTCTACCCTCCCATCTGGGGGTTGGGAGGCAACTGAAAGTGTTGGTAGAAGGATGCTGGTTCCTTTTTGCCTCCTCCCCTTCCCTGTAAGAGATGGCTCTGGCTGCTAGCAAAGATAAAAGCAATTGAGGGGGGCTGCATGAATATTCATCAGGTGATTGTGTGGCTGCAGAACAAGCCCACATCACGGCTTTGGCTGCCAAAGAGAGGATGCAGTTGGGTGGCCTTCAAGCTTAGACTTCAAAACCAGCACACTTGAGAATCCTTTGAATCATACCTGAGACCGTTGCCCCTCGAGGCTGAGGCCTGCAGCTGGTGCTTCACTTCTGCCTGGTTTGGGAGGAGGAGAGTTAAGAATTGTGTTTACTTGGAGTCCCCAGAGTGGTGTGGAGTGGGCTTAGGATGCTGTCTGTGGTCAGCTGCTCTGCTCTCCCTACAGGCTGCTGGGGCAGGGATGCTGCCTGAAGCAGAGACCTGGCAGAGCACTCCCTTGGTTCTGGGCAGGGCTGAGCACTGGGGGAAACTTCATCCAGGTCAGCTCAGCAGGCACCTTTGCTGCTGTTCTCCGTGGCAGGGGGATGGTTTGTCTCTAGGTGATAGCAGAGCTGGAGTGGTGGCAATGTGCAGGAGCATCTCTTATCTGTGTCCTGGCCTGCTGTCAGTCTCTCCTGCAGTGCTGTGGGTGATCTTTGGTTCAGGGAGCCTCCTGCAGCCTCTTGCCTCTAGCTGATTGCCAGGGAGCAAACAAATCCCTCCAGAGAGGATCTTTGAGGTGTCCCTTCCCACTGACACTGTGTGGACTGTATCCACCACAGTTCTTGGTGTCTCTTATTTCTAAGCAGAGCTTTCAAAACAATAAACCAATTTGTTTCTCTTGGTCACTGTGGTTAATCACTGAATCTGCTTTGCTTGCAGAGGATGCTCTTCTGCTGTGCAAAGCTCTCCTTGCCTATTCCTCAGGCCTTCTTTGAGCAAACAGCAGCAGCCAGAGTCTTGAGTGCTGAGGGTGCTGTGGGTGGGGAGCTTGCTTGGTGTGTGAGTGTTGCAAGGGGCACTGCTGCCAGTTGTGAAATGGGACCTTAATGGTCCTTTATTTCAGACCTACTCCCCAAATGCCAACACTGTGGTGCCCTGAGAGGAGCCTAGAGGTGGTGATGGCTGTGGGCTAGTTGGAAGGTGAAGTCACCAACCCTTCATCCTCCCCTGGCTCCAAGCAGAAGGATGGGGAGTAGGAGTATGCTGGAGTTTGCTCTGCTGGGCACGAGTTGTCAGAAGTCTCCCGGGGGATTTTCCTTGGCTGCAGTTTTTACCTAGCAAATGTTCTCCCCGGGGCTGTGCTGCAGGTGCTCAGCTGCTGGAGCAGCTCTAAAGGCAGGGAAACCACAGGGATTTCTTTGGGATGGGGGGAGTTGGCTTTCTCCTCCCATCTCCTGCTTTTATGGGGTTTCTGAGGCTTTAAGGCTCTCCAGGTGTGGGGGGCAGGAGTGCTGGCTCTCAGGAGAGGGGGCTGGGGATGCCAGCAACTGCTTGTCTGCCAGCAGCAGCTGTTTCCTGGGGCACCCAACCTGCTTGGCCCTGGAGCTTGCTATGGTGGTGCTCAGGATGACAGAAAGGGTTTGGTCAATCACAGAATCACAGAATATTAGAGGTTGGAAAGGGACCTCCAGAGACCATCGAGTCCAACCCCCCTGCCAAGGCAGGATCCCCCAGGGTAGTTCACACAGGAATGCGTCTGGGCAGGTTTTGAAAGTCTTCGGAGGAGGACACTCCACAACCTCTCTGGGTAGCCTGTGGCAGTGCTCCAGTGAGACAGATGAGTTGCTTATTGTGGGGGGAGCTGCTGGCAAAGTGAGGAGACACTTCTTCAGAGCCAGGGAAAAGGGTAGAGGTGTGCTTCGAGCAGGTGGTGTGGCTGTGGTGGGCATGGCAGGAGGGTCATAGAATCAACCAGGGTGGAAGAGACCTCTAAGATCATCCAGGCCAACCTATCACCCAGCCTTAGCCAATCAACTAGAAACTAGACTGTGCTGTGTGGACTCTGGGTTGGACTTGGTGGTCTCAGAGGTCTTTTCCAACCTGGTTAATGCTGTGATTCTGTTTCTTGAACATGTCCAGAGAAGGGCACCAATGCTGGTGAGGGGGCTGGAGCACAGCCCTACAAGGAGCAGCTGAGGGAGCTGGGGGTGTGCAGCCTGGAGAAGAGGAGGCTCAGGGCAGACCTCATTGCTGTCTGCAACTACCTGAAGGGAGGTTGTAGCCAGGTGGGGTTGGGCTCTTCTGCCAGGCACCCAGTGACAGTGACAACCGCCTCAAGCTGTGTCAGGGCAGGTTTAGGCTGGAGGTTAGGAAGAAATTCTTCACAGCAAGAGTGATTGGCATTGGAATGGGCTGCCCAGGGAGGTGGTGGAGTGACCATCCCTGGAGGTGTTTAAGAGGAGGCTGCATAAGGCACTTAGTGCCGTGGGTTAGTTAATTAGAAGGTGTTAGGTGATAGATTGGACTTGATGATCTTAGAGGTCTTTACCAACATGGTCGGCTGTGTGGTTGTGAGGTTGTGTGATTGTGGGGTTGTGTGGTTGTGAGGTTGTGTGGTTGTGTGTGTGAGCTGGCGGTGCTGAGGCTGTGTGTGCCCCTCCCCAGGTGTGCTGGCCATCCTCATCCCACGCCTGGACATCGTCATCTCGCTGGTGGGCTCCGTCAGCAGCAGTGCCCTGGCTCTCATCTTCCCCCCGCTGCTGGAGATCGCCACCTACTACGCGGAGGGGATGCATCCCCTGCTCATCGCCAAGGACGTCGCCATCAGCCTCTTCGGCTTCCTGGGCTTCGTGGTGGGCACCTACGAGGCGCTGGTGGAGCTGATAGCTCCTGCTGCCACCGTCGTGAACACCACCATGGTCATGGTGCAGTGATGGTCCCACTGCCCTGCCAGCCCCTCTGGATGCCATGCCGGGGGCACGAGGACACTGGGTGCTGCCGATCCCCTGGGAATGGTCCTTCCTCTCTTGGGAAGTGTGGTGGGTTTGTTGAGAGGGTGGGGCCGCCCACCATCAGGGCTGCCTGTCTGCAGGGGGGTGCTGTGCTAGGCTCCAGCTGGGAAGGTGGGGTCTGGGCTGGGGCAGTGCCTTCCCTGGGTGGGCATTAGGGGCCTTCCACCCTTACCATTCTATGATTCTATGATACAGCAGAGCAGCCCCCTTGGCACCTCTGTAAATAGCCACTTTGAGAAGAGAGGAATCCCGGGGATGTAAACTTTGATTTTACTTGTTTTAAATCCCAACCTTTCTGTTTCCCCTGCCCCTTCAGTCAGAGTGGGGAACAGGGACTGCTCTTTTTGTGCCAGTTTGTTTCTCCCCCCTCCCCCTCAGCACTTTATTTTTACAGCAACGGAGAAACCTCAGCTCAGGTTGGAGAGCGTGGAGCTGCCTCCTCACCCCAGCGTTGTGGGGAGTGCTGGCAGAGCCCAGGGTGTGGAGCCCTGCAGCTCTCCTGTGGTGGGATCCCCAGCCGTGAGCACTGACTCCTGCCGTCCTCTGGCTCTGTTTCCAGCCACTTGGGGGCTGAGCAGAGCCTGGAGCTGGGCACTGGCATGTCAACTCCCTGGCCTGCGTGAGGGTTGCTGAACCCTGGCCCAGCTTTTAATGACACTTCACTTCCCCCTTCCAACGCACAGAGCTGACCTGTGGCTTTTGGGAAGCATTAGAGAGCCAAGGCACGTGGGGAGCAGCTGAACCCTGCCATAGCAAGGCTCTGAGCTGCTCTCCTTGGGCTGAGAGCCCTCTCTCTGCCTGGATGGGGTGTCCCTGGGGGTTCCTACGTGCTGCCCACCTGCCACAGAAATGCATCACCTTGTTTACAGTGCCCGAGCTGGCCCCGGCGCACTCTGTCTGCTTCTGCAGGCTAATACTGAATGTCAAATCACACACAAAAACCACAAAGTCTTTATTTTTGTTTTTTCTTTTCTCTCTTCTGGTCCTGCTTCCTCTGCATCCTCTGCCCCAGCTCCTGTCTCCTGGTAGGGTGCAGCTCTCTGGCTTTTCTCTCTGTGCTCATGTTGCTTCTTGCGTTGTGGCTGGTGCATGCCTGGGGAGGGTTGGTCCTACTACACTGCTGCTTTCCTTCTCAGTGAGCCCAGCTTCCTTCCTGGAGAGTTTCCCTGCCTTTCTGCTGCACTTCTTTTCTTTTTAAGACAAGGGAGCAAATGCATCCTTCATGGGATGCCTTTTCCTAGCCGTGTGAAAAGGTTTGGGCTGAGCCACCACTTTGTGACTCTGTGTCTGGGACAAACTCCTCCCTGCTAACACAGCCTCTCCCAGATGCTGGCAGTGTGGTGGCTTCCTTCCTGCAGCCTTTGCTGACACAACTGTGTCTTACTGGGCAAAGGCTGCTGGTGGTGGTGGGAAAGGAGTTTGAACATGGCACTGGTGGGCTACATTCCCATCTGTGGTGGAGGATGAGTAAGGCTTGGGGTTATGTTTGGTGTCTGACCCACTTCTGGGAGGAGAAGACTCTGCAGAGTGGTGTCACTGCACTGCCTCCTCAGTCTGTCATGTTTCCTGTGTGTCTTGCTGTGTGTCCTCTTTGCTGGCTCTGCTTTGGATGCCCCGTGCCAGCATATGGACCCACGACCAGGTGCAGGATAGGTTTGTAGCACCTCGCTGCTCCTTTCCAGCCTCTCACCTGCTTGCTGCATCTCTTGGGGTTCTCCTTGTCTCCTCTAAGTCTGTGGTGTGCTCTGGCATCACTTGGTCATGAGCACAGCAAAGCTTTAAGTCATGTCCTCCTTCTGGAGGACACTGTAGGGAAGCTTAGGGGAGACCTCGCTCTATACAAAAACCTGAAAGGAGGTGGTGTTGGTCTCTTTCCCTAGTAACAAGTGATAGAGCTTCAGGTTGCACCAGAGGAGGTTTAGGTTGGATAATAGAAGACACTTCTTCACTGAAAAGGTTCTCAAACACTTAAATAGGCTCTCCAGGGAGGTGGTTGAGTCCCCATCCCTGGAGATGTTTAATGGATGCAGAGATGTGATGCTGAGGGCCATGGTTTAGCACCAGCCTTGGAAGAGTTAGAGAATGGTTGGACTTGATCTTAAAGATCTTTCCTAACTCAAATGGTTCTGTGGGTCTGTGACAGAGAGGAAGGACCCAGGGCTGGAAGGAGGTTCCAGGGCATGCTGTGGATGGGAAAAGTGCAATATTCACATCCATCACTGTGTACTCACCCTGGTGGGGCCCTGGCATTGGGTCTGAGTGCAGAAACTTCACACTTGGCAGAGGAAGGCATTCTGTGAGAAGCAGGGGGCATCTGAGGCTTGCCCTCAGCTCTGTCAGTAACCCACCTTCTGCCTGGCCACGTTCTGGGGGACATCTGTGTGCCAGGGCATGTCCCCAGCCCAGTGCTGGGTAGCTGCAGGTTCACTGCTGGGGCTCTTAGCATCCCAACTCACTTTGCAATCAGTGGTGAAGACCTCATTGCACAGGGACTGGGATGTCACAGGGATTGGGATGCCACAGAGACTGGGATGCCACAGCAGCATGAAACGGTTCCTGCAGTTCATCTCTTCTGTTGGGGTGAGCAGGAGGTGTCTGGAGGTGGGGCCAGAGGTGCTGCTGGGGCAGGCAAGCAGGAGGGGCTCAGCCGAGCCAGGAGGACCTGACCTAGGAGCCGATGGGTGTGGAAACTTGACACTTGTGTATCATAGGCTGCTGTGTGACCCAGGAAATTGTCCATGTAAATAGAGGAATGATTTTAATGTTCATGTCTTGTGCCTATGGCTATCGTCAGTGCACAGCGTGTGGGAAGAGCTGGCACTGGCCCTCAGTCATGGATCTTACTGTAATCAATAAACAGCATCTATTTTTTACCTGAAAAGCCTCTGGGGTGTGATGAGGTTGGGGGTGTCTCTCCTACCGGGCAGGTGGAAAACTACCTGGCAAGGGCCTAGGCCAGGTGTGGAGCTGGTCTCCAGGGAGTCCTTGGAGTCTCCAAGGGGGACTCTGCTGTGCTGTGCTGGGTGGGGCAGCGATGAGGCATTAATTTGTCCTGCTACAGCTTTGGGGGGCTCACCTCTCTTGGTTGGTTTTGCTCTTTTTGCAAGTGCCAGCCAAGGAGAAGGGCTCAGGGAGGAGGGGACATCTCTGGGAGAGCAGGGGAGCTGGAGCCCAGTAGATAGCTGGGGTCAGAGCTGGTGCTTTTCCCACCCCTACAGCAGCACAGGAGACCTCCCCTTCTGCTGAGGCTTTCACATAAAGGAGTTTCAGCTTTGCTGCTCTGAAAATTACCTTTTCATCTGAATGCATTTGTGCAAGTAAGTTGTGTGCAAAGCCTTTGTGTCTTTCTGGGCTTGGTTCTTCTGTCTGTGCCACCAAAGCTGTGCCTTGGCTTCTTAACTGTGTCCTGGGACCCAGCAGCCTGGTTTATGCCCAAAGTGAGGCTACAACACAAACCAAAGTGCCTGGCATGTGGCAGTGGCAGCAGCATGATGGATGCTGAGCTCTGCTGATCTGGGATCAAGGCAGCAAAAGCCAGGCCAAGCTGGAGCTGACTGGGCACCATGCCAGCATCACTGCAGCTGGGCTTGTCACACTGCTGAATAATTCATGCCGCTGCGGTGTGTCGTGAGCAGGGCTGGCTGGGAAATCAGGGCTATGAAGAAGTTAAGCTCCTGAAGCTGTGTCAGAAAAGCCTCCTTTTTGTATGCAGACTGATGAGGAATGTGGCCTATGGAGAGGGGATCCGAGGCCACCTGCACCCCGGGGCAGGGGGAGCAGCTAAACACAGGCTGCATCTGCTGCTGCTTGAGGTGTTTTTGACCAGAGAAAGTCCCCATGGCTGGACCATTCTTTCTTCCAAGGGTTGAGCACTGCAGCACTGTACCTGATCTGTGAGATGGCTTTGCTGAGGCTGCCCCTTCCCAGCTCTCATTTCACAAAGCACCATCTCATAGAATCACAAAACAGCCTGGGTTGGAAGGGACCTCCAAAGGTCATCCAGTCCAGCTCCCTCTGCAGTCAGCAGGGACATCCTCAACTAGATCAGGTTGTCCAGAGCCCTGTCGAGCCTCACCTTGAATATCTCCAGGGATGGGGCCTCAACTGCCTCCTTGGCAACCTGTTGCAGTGTTCCACTACCCTCATGGTAAAGAACCTCTTCCTGACATCCACGTTTCTGAAAAACTTCCAAGGATGGTGACTGCAACACCTCCCTGGACATCCCACTCCAATGCCTTCACCCTTCCCTACCCTGTGGCTGCCAGCCAAGGTAGCCCTAGAGAGTTAAAAGTCAAAAAGTCTAAAGGAAAATGTCATCAGATGCTACCTGCACTGCTTAGGACACTGGGAAGAATAATCTGGGTTCATGTGTACTGGAGGAAGCAATGCACACTGCTGAGAAACTGTGGCACTCCTGGAGCAAGGGCCAGCAACAGCCTGGACACCCCTTGGAAACCTGCCCAAACCCTGAACCAGCTGCAGTGGGGGGTCCCCACTGGGACACCACTTGTGCCAGGGCTCACAGCATCCCACACTGCTGGGAGTGCCAGAGAGAGAAGGCACAAGCTGGAGCTTACGAGCAGAAGGCAGTGGCAGGGGAGGTGAACCTCATATTTTCCTTTGGCCATAAGAAAATGCTGCTCCTCCAGCAAGCCTGGGGATGGCAACTTGCCCCCCACAACAGCCCATTAGCATGCAGAGAGGGTGAGCCTGCTGTGGGGACCTGTCTGTGTGTAGGGCTTGATTAAAAATAGCCCCAAGGAACTGCAGAGCTTCCATCAGAGGAAAGTCCAGTTGGAAATAGAGGCAGCCAAATGCTCCCTCCCCCAGCTTTAATTTGGGATGAGCCCCAGCTGGGGACAAAGGCAGCCAAATGCTCCCTCCCCAGCTTTAATTTGGAGTGAGCTGCAGGTGTGGGGGGTCTGGCTGTGCCAGGTGGTGCTCGTCCTGCAGCTTCACCTCTCCAGGTTCAGGCAGGAACCATCCTGCTCTACCTTTCTCAGTCCTTCTGCACATCGAGGTCCCCTGGAGCCAGCAGGTAGGATGCTGGGGTGTCTCTGGGAAGTTTTGGGGAGTGGGGTGAGTCTGTGGCTTGGGACACAGGGCTGGTGGCAGGATAAATGTTACGTGGTTGGTCTGGGTGTTTGCAGCAGTGTGCTGTTCTGATGGGTTTTCCTTCTGCTGCTCCTGCCTAGAGGCAATCCCTGTCCTGGGGCCTGGCAGAGATGCCACAGTGCTCTATCTACAAAGTGGTTTAGGGTCGTAGGGTAAGTGATGCTGGCAGGGACCTTGGGAGTTTTATCCTCCAATGTTCTCCAACCTGAAGCAACTCTTGGAATTACAAAAACCTTTTTTTACTCTCACACCTGCCTCAGAATCTCTCTTGTGTTCCTCTATGCAACCATCTGGTTTCTGAGCTTAGAAATGCTGTGCCAAAATTAATGAGCAGGGATTGTACTCTTTTAGGGTGAGGATGTTGAGAGGGGATTATGAGGAGAACCCAAAGAGCTACAATATTCCATCCTAATCCAGGAAGGGCTGGTTTCTGCTGAGCAGAGCTGGATCTCACAGAAGGAGGCTGTGTTCCCTTGCAGACCTCAGGGTAACTCAACCAACCATGGGGCTGGTTGCAGATTGTATCTGGGTTGCCTGGTTGAGAATGTGCCAGTGTGTCCCAAATCCAATTCCCCTTCCTCAGTTTTGATCCCACAAGAGGGTGTGGATAGCAGGTTCCCTCTCATCTGTTGGTGGTCCCAGGGCAATCCCTGGCTAGCCAAGCTCTGCCACAGTCAGCAGAAGCTCAATGTTTGCCCACTTCTGAGCTGGGCAGTTACATCTGCTCAAGGAACATCTACTGAAGGAGTGCCCTTCACCTGTGATGTGGGGCTGGCCCTGAGGGATCATAGAATCATGGAGTGGTCTGGGTTGGAGGGGATCTTTAAAGGTCACCTAGTCCAACCCCCCTGCAGTGAGCAGGGGCATCTTCAGCCAGACTCAAATTAACTCAGGATCCCCTTTGGGGGTGAGGGTTACAGAGCTGAGGGCTGCTGGAGCAGGCTGATCTCCAGGCAGGGTTCACTGAGGCACTGCCCATGACTAGGCTGGTTCCCTCTCCTTAGACACTGTTGGGGTCACTTGGTCTATGCAGCACTTTGCCCTCTGGTCCTCCCTTTGCCATCTCAGTGTTGACAGCTGATGACATCAGGGCTCTCAGAGCATTGTGAGCTGAGGTGATGTCACTGGCTGTTGCTGTAGAAACTCTGAGATGGGTCCCAGAGAGCTCTCCAGCTGGCAGCAAGCCCTTCCAGAGGAGGCTGCCTGGCACGCATGGGTGAGTGACAGTGGTGATGAGCCTGGACTCTGGTGACAAAGGGTCTGCCAAAGAGCAAGAGACCTTTGTGGGGGTAGCACAGGCAGCACCGCGGGGAGCTGGGGGCCTGCTGTGTGCTGCAGGAGCAGCAAACAAGCCTGATGCCAGATTGATGCTTGGGCAGGGCTGTGGGGCTGCAGGCAGCGTCCGTGGGTGCTGGGCCAGGCTGCTATGCCCCATGGAGACTGTGCTGGGTGTTTTGGGAGCCTCTCTGCTCTCATGCTCGAGTCAAGTGTGCTTTCCAGGTTAACCAGGTGATAGTCATCTCCACAAGGGCTGTGGCTTTACTTTCAGAGATGAGAGAGGTTCTATAGTCCCAGGTGTGTTTGATTGAGGCTAGGAATCAAAGAAGGGCTTGAATGTGGGTCCTTTCAACCCCTTTGCTTCCAAGCTAGCAGATATGGAAGGCTTGTGCCTTCTCAAAGCAAGGCAAGCCTCTGTGAGTCTGCTTCCTTCCTCTGGCCCTTAGAAGATCCTCAAAGGTGTGCTGAATTTGCTGTCTTGGTACTCCTCTGAAGATTCAAGAGACTGTTGAGGTGCTGGTGGGTCTAAAATAAGCTGTTACTGCCTGGGCTGCCCTTAGCTGGAGCTGGGCAGGGATATCCTATCTACAAGGGGATCCCTGTGTTACTGAAAAATCATAGTAGTAAAAAAATCCAAACTCTTTTAATAGTTTCCAAAAATCAATGACCAAAAAAAAAAAAAAAAAAAAAAAGTTACATTGACCAACCAAAGGATGCCTCTCAGGAAGGAATGTTACACTTCTGAGCACAAGGACACACAGGCCAGCCCACACTCCCTAGCCTCGGTGCCCCATCTCGGCTGGATGCCACACGGTGCTGCCCAGTCTTTGTGGGACACTTGGGGAGCTCCAGCTGGGTGGCAGGACCCTGTACCACTGTGTTCATCGTGGGGCCATGACAGGGACATGTCTGTGCTCGTGCCCTTGGGACAGGGTCTTCCTCAGAGCCATAAGCACAGCCCAGCTGGGCAGGGGTCCTGCTTTGCTGCCAGCTGTGCTGGTTTGAGTCTGTGGGTGGTTGCTGGTGTGCTGAAGCTTGTTGCTCCTTGGGGTTTTTTTCTACAGAAATGAGCTTTTACATTTTTTTTTTTTTTTTCCCTTGGACTTCTGTCAGCCAAGTTAGGGACATGCTGGTGGGACCAGCTGCATTCCCTCATCTCTCTGCCTGCATGGGGAAGCAGACATCGAAGGGGGTTTGCACCAGCTGATCCAGTCCACTAGGCAAACTGTTGGCTTGATGCAAGCCCTCAGAGCCAGAGCAGGGGCAGGGAGCCTCTGAATCCCACCTGGGGCGCTCCCAGGCCGTGCATTGCTGGTCCAGTCACGCTGTCTCCAGCGTGCCTGCTGCCGTGCCTGCAGTGCTTGCCTTGCTCCTCCTCCTTTTCCTCCCCGTGGCCAGAGAGCCCGGGGTGGGAGGAGGCAGTGCTGCACAGTCTCCGAGGAAGTCCCCTTGGCAAGGAGGCAGATTAGTCATTGGCATCCCAGGAGCGTCCTCGGTGTCCTGGCAGCGGCTGGAGCATTTCCGCTCCATCTGCAGCAAGAGCACCACGGAGGGAAGTTGGGGGAAAGATCCAGCCAAATGACAGCCCAGCTGCGCGGGAGAAAGCTGTGGCAGGGAGGGACACGTAAACCTCCCTTCGATGGCACTGCCAGCCCCCTGCCCGATCTTCTGGAGATGTACTTCTCGTCTCTAGAGCGAGCCCCCCCTGTTAAAACATCACCTCCTCGCAGCTCCCGTAGTCACTCTCCACCATGTCAGAGCCCTCGTAGTTGGGGGGTGGAAGGGGCTGGGCTCGGATGCTGGGCTGGTGGCCAAGCTCACAGTCTGCATAGGAGGGCTGGGCCACGCTCAGACGCATGCTGACCCGCTTGTACCCGGGGTCGGGCTGGTACGGGATACCCTCGCCCTGCACCAGCTGGGCTGGGTAGTAGCTGATGGCCGTGTACTCGTTCTGGCACTGGGAAGCTCCCATGTCCAGTGGCAAGAAGTCCTC
Organism: Ramphastos sulfuratus; assembly: GCA_013399055.1. Taxonomy (NCBI): domain Eukaryota; kingdom Metazoa; phylum Chordata; class Aves; order Piciformes; family Ramphastidae; genus Ramphastos; species Ramphastos sulfuratus. The sequence goes on along the minus strand of WBNM01043822.1, from coordinate 209,883 downwards.
CAGGTTCTGGTTGCTGTAGCGGGGGGGGATGGGCGCCCGCTTGTTGCTCTGGTCCAGGGGGAAGGGGAAGCCCCCGTAAAGGGCCACTGGCTCCGCGTCCGTCGGCGGAGGGGGCGGCGGGGGCAGAGGAGGGTGGGAGGAGGATGCAGGGGGGCCTTGGATGATCTCATAGTGGGAATATTCCTGGACGTCTGATGACAGGTACCGGGGAGGCCAGTAGGTCGTTTCTGCGGGGTAGACTGGAATAAAACAGAGCTGTGTTAGCTGCAGTTCAGGCTGCTGCTTTCCCTCGCCCTCCCACCTATTCTATCTCTGAGCCTGCAGGAGATGTGGCAGACCAGAGGTGTGTAGACAGGAGAGTTGTCTTTGCTGCTTTGGGAACTGAGAAGACCTGAGAGCACCCCTAGCTGTGCTGAGGCAGGATTTCTACCAGCCCTCAGACATCCACTGCTCTAGCACCCAAAGCACACACACTGCATCCCACCATTTGGATGCAAGTGTCTTGCATGATGAAGGAATAAAGGCAGAGCAAACAAGCTGCCGAATCTCTCCCTTTCCCTGCTTTCACTCTGCTGGACTCTCTTCTGCCAGTGCATTTTGTTGATGAGCTCATGCATAAAGAGAAAGCAGCAACCTTGCTGTCTGGAGCCATGCAAGACATTTCCCTGAGGGTGTGATCCCTCTGCCTGGGAGGATTGATGCAAAGGTCTCCACTAAAACTCACACTGACTTTTAGGATCTTCATTTCCCCCCCCTTAGCCTCATTATACTCTTTCATAAGGTCTTTTGACCCAGGATGTGTTGGAATCCATGGCTGGTCATATACGAGAATGAGAAAGTTAAAGCAGAAAATTGGGATGTACTGGTGAGCAGGGAGGGAAGAGCCAATAGAAGACCTGCAGCAGGGCTTGGGCAGTGCCTGCCCATGCTTTGCTAGGCTTTGAGCAGCACTGTTGGCCCCTCGTGTTTGCAGACCCACAAGGGGAAGAGCGATGTGTAAGAGCAAGAAAAAGCTGTGACTACTGACCCATCTCCTCCCTGGCCCAAGTGCACTTGATGAAGGACTCGTTGTCAGAGTTGGAGGGGGGTGCAGCGGGGGGCAGGTTGGGTGCCACACTGCACACGATGGTCCCCCTGTGCTTTGGGGCATTGGCTGAGTTGAAGGTAATGAACTCGGGGGTGCTGGTGGGTTTGCGCTGCTCCGGTGTGGCCCGGTCCAGGTTGTTGTGTGCTGTGTCACTAAGGATGTTGAGCTCGATGGGTGGCACGGCTTGGGTGCCCACACCCACGCTCTTGGAGAACTCACTCTTGGAGAGCAGGTCAGGGTCCTCCCTGGCCACAGGCTTGTGAGCCTTGGCCCGGTGGCGGTAGCGCTTGCGGACAAGCACAAAGGCCACGACCAAGATGGCCACCCCCAGCACGCCGGCGACGATCTCCGCTATCTCCTCGGGGCCCACCGCCCACTGTGTGGGCACGATGGCAGGGGTGATGATGGGCTGCGTGCAGTAGTGCCCCTGGTAATCTGACGGGCAGATGCAGCGGACGGAGCCCTGGCTGCTCACGCAGCGCCCGTCGTTGCGGCACGGGTTTTCTGGGCACTCCTCTGCCAGCTTCTCACACCTGCGAGGAGGAAAGGATGGGGACAACCACCGCCAGCCTGGGGTTGCAGCTAAAGCTGCACCATCCTGGTCAGGGCAGTGACTTAGAATCATAGAATGGTTTAGATTTGAAAGGACCTTAAAGATCATCTAGTTCCAACCCACCTGCCATGGGCAGGGACCACTTCCATCAGACCAGGTTGCTCAAGGCCCTGTCCAACCTGGCTTTGAACACCTCCCCAGTATCTGCTGCTGGAGCAGGTTGCTCAAAGTCTCATCCAGCCATGGCCAAAAGCCTTGTGGCACAATCTGGGGCTGTTTCCTGAACAGCTGATATCACCTGATAGTAGGGAGAAGAGCCTCACCCCCACCTCACTGCAGCCTCCTTTCAGGTAGTTATATAGAGAGAGAATGTCTCAAAATCAGGTTGAGTTGGATGAGTTGTGGCTGTGAGCTGGGACAGAAAATCCCCTGGGCAGAAACAGCCCCTTTAGCACCCAGGGTGGATGTCCCAGCTCCTGAAGGAAGGGGCAGCTGACACAGTGCCCTCTCAGCCTTGGGGCATCCTCCCACCACCTACGGCAGTGCTGCTCGAGTGTCTCCAGCACAGCCAAGCTCAACTCTCACTGCGGCCTGGAGCAGCCTGTGGGAAAAGACTCCCCCCTCGCAAGGAGAAGCTTTGAAGGTGCACCTAGCACTCATGATGTCTGGGAGGAAATGGGCACAGAGGAGCAGTGACCACACGATGGCAGAGCTCTTTCGGTCCTAGCCTGCTCAGCTCTGCCTTCCCACGCTTCCCTGACCCCGTGCTCAGGGACGTGCGCCTTGCAATGAAGCCCAGAGCGCCTGGAACTGGTGAGCTCCAGGAATGTGCAGTGCCCGCTCGTAGAGAGCCTTTTTTTCAGCCAATCTGAAGCCTTCCCGGATCTTACCTTTCGCCCAGGTACCAGTCAGCGCAGTGGCAGGAGTAGCCGGTGGCAGAGAGGGTGCAGGTTCCCCCGTGCAGACAGGGCTTGGAGTCGCAGGGACTGTCCCCCAGCTCGCAGTGCTCACCAGAAAACAGCCCGGGGCAGATACAGGTGTAGCCTGGAGAGGGTGAGAGAGTGCCATGCAGAGACTGTATCCATACGGAAGAACTAGCAAGAACAGGGAGGAGCAGTGCCTGGTGCTGATGGCACCTGAGAGAGCTCAGTCTGGCCACCTAAACCTAAGTACTTACTGCTGTGGAGCACCCATGGAAGGCTGGTGGGTACCTTACAAGACCTGGAGCAGCTGCTGGAGGCTGGTTGGCCACCCTGGGGCAATGCAGTGGCACTAGAGAGCTGTTTAAGCAGCAAATCAAGCCCTTCCTCTACTGACACAGACCCCTTTTCCTGCCAGGGGTGCATTCAAGGCACAGCTGTATTGCAGGGAGAAGCTGGGGGACAAATTTGGGTTCAAGGAAGGGGAGCCTGGCTGGCTGATTCACAGCTTCTGACTCTGCTAAATGCAATCGTCTGTAAGTTATTGTTCTCTGAAGTCTTTGGTCCTGCAGGTTCTTGCGGTATGAAGCTCCTGTCTCAACACGTCGGGTTTCTCTTGCCTGGGGGAGGTGTCTGCTCGCAGCCAGTGAGAAACCTGACCTGGTTGGGGACTCGGAGGGGCTGCCGCTCTTTGTGTTGTTGGCCGCTGTTTAGCGTAGCCCTAAGCATGGGAACGTCCCTGGCTGTGCCGGGCTCTTGCTAGTCGCACAACCGGTGGTGCCATGGGGGAAGTTCAGGGCTTCCACCTCGCAGCACGCTGAAGAAGTGTTTGCTGCTCATCCAAAGGGAACGTTTGTGTTGCAGAGCAGAGGGGGAACCAAGGCAGACCTGTTTCTACATGTGTGCCAGTGGCTGCGCTGCAACCCTGTGCCGAGTCTCCCGCAGCAGGTGCTGGGCATCGCCTGTGGGGCCGAGTGTGCCCAGGCACGGTGTTCCTGGCCGGGGCAGGGGGTGTGCACAAGTGTGTGTGCACCTGCGGTCCCTGGTGCTGTGGCTGGTCTGGCTCTGACCCTTTCTGGGCCGCACAGATGGGTTCCCAGGCGGCCCCGTGGCTTTCCCGGGCTCGCCGGCACAGACCTGCCTCTGCCTGTGCAGATAATCCCACGCCTGAGAGCCCTGGGCAGAGCTTTGCATAAACTGACACCGCATGCCCGCGGTCTCCGGAACGGAGCACTCAGGACAGCCTCACAAACTAAACGTCCCATGAGCAGCCCCTTCCCCGCAGCACTGTTTTTGCCATGTCCCACAAGCTCTTTCTTGGGCAGTTGGGCCTTTGGCAGGAGAAGTTGATAATCATCTTGGAAGGAAACTGTGGGAAAGGCCCTGTATGATTACTAGATTATTAATGAGGGAGTGATTTTTATTTTTTTTTTCCTCCTCCCCCTCACATTTTATGCTCTCTGTAAAGCAAGCAGGTGATGCCTTGACTTAGAGCAGAGGTGAGTTTTCACCTCATGGGCTTCGAGCCCCTTCCAGCCTAGCCAGAGGGTCTGAGGAGTAAGGCTGAGGCAGGAGTGCCAGCCAGGCTAACTGTAAGGGACAGATGTCAAACAAATTCCCCTGCACTAGGCAGCTGCTGAGTTGACAGGGCTGGGAATCTCATTCCCAGAGGCTGCAGGCAGGGCAGGAGGTGTGCTCCCTCCTCCATCCTTGCTTGCTCACCCCGGCAGGGTGTGAGTTTTGGCAATGGCCCCAAAGAGCAGAGCTGCAGGAGGAGATTCTGTCCCGCACAGCAGCCTGAAAAGCACCTCTCTGTCCCGGGGAAGGGTCAAAGTGCAGACAGTATCTGTTTGGATAGATGGGATGTTAGGTTGACCTGTGAGAGGATGGGTGTGGGGCAATGACACAAGGGTGGACATCTCTGGGAGCAGTTTCTTTCTCAAGGTCACTGCAAACCAGCCCTGTGCCTGTGATTACAGCTTGCTGTGGGAACACCCTCTGATGAGAGGAATGAGGCAGAGGTGAGTGTCTTGGCCAAAGCCTGGTGTCAAACCTCTGTTGAACAAGTGCACCTCATGTTAGCCTGAGACTCTTGGATCTGAGCTTATGGTTTTCCCATATCCTTTTCCCATAGCCTTGAGGAGTCACTGACTACAGTGGGAATAGACCAAGAACTTGGCTTGTTTCTGCCCAGATACCATCACTGCCTGATCCTATCTTGCTTGATTCCAGCCTTGATAATGGCTCCTTAAGCAAAGAGGATGCAGCGGGGTGGGTGGAATTTCTATTTGCATTTGAGTTTTTGGCAATGCTGTGCTCTTCTAGATCATGCACACTCCTTAGAAACATCCTCCTGCCCTCCGGGCCATGGTCTCCTGGTGAGAGCCAGGATGATGATCTCACACCCCTTAGCTGTTGCTGCACTGAGTCAGCTCTCACTTGAGATCCCTCAAGACGGAGGACCCCTGACTGTCCTCTGGAGTAGCTCCTCAGTATAGGGATGAATGAAGAGGTTGCATCTTCCCCTCCCCTCACTGCTTATTGCCCTCCCATTGCTCTGGGTAGGATGTTCACATACCTCCTCCATGAGTTTCGGAGCACATGCCATTGTTGAGGCAGGGGTTGCTGCTGCAGGCACCGGTGGGGGAGCAGCACTGCTTTATCCCCACCTCTTCCACAACTTCCTTTGATTGCCCTTTCCCAGGCAGAAGAACCACTTCTCTACCGTTGATTGCAACCACATCCAGGCAGCCTCTGAACCCCCAGGTGACTCTCTGGGACTGGAGTGGCTGTCGGAGGCCACCAAAAAGCAGGTCTCGTCTGCCCTGGGAGACGTTACAGGTCCTTGGCAGCTGCAGAGAGGCATTTCCCAGGCCATCCACGAGCAGGCGGACAGAAGTGTTCTTCACCTCCAGGAAGATCGAGTGCCACTCACCATCACTCACAGAACGTGAGGAGGAGAGGTTCCTGGTGTAGCTACCCCTGCAGCTGTACCCAAGCTGAGGGACTCCATTAACCATCTGCAAAATACGGCCCAGAACTCATGGTTAGCTGTGACATGGGTGGCTGCTGTTCACAGAGGCTTTCAACACTTCTGCTGCTTGTTCCCCTCCTGGCCTAACCACTGAGAGTTGAGATCAGTCCCAACTTTCAGACTGCAGAAGTTATCAGCTAGGCAAATGCAGCCCCTTTCACCCACGTTTAGCTATGAAGGGATTAGTTAAAGCCTGTCTAAGTGACTGCAGCCCCTCTTAGTTTGCAAAGCACTACCTTCATGTCACTGGCAGAGTTTAACCAGTGGTTGTTCCCTGCAACCTCTGACTAGCGTAGGGAGGGGAGTTCATCTTTCCATTAACAGGGTGCAGGGCCACACTCTTGAAGTCATCATACTGCTGAAGCTGCTCATCTTCTCTCCTCCCTTCCTGAGCCTAATCAGAGCCCTGGTATTCATACTATACACAATTCCATCATCAATCACAGATGGACTCTTGCTCTGGGCCACATGGCCTTTATTCTGTTCTCACTGTCTCATTAGTGGTGGAGAAAATGCTGGAGAAGTTGCCCCTTTGGCATGGATGAGGGTGCTGAAAGGACCTTGTTGAGAAGGACTACTGGCAGCTTTCTCTGGAGGAGGCAAGGAGTTGGGAGGCAGAGAAAGGAGTTACTGTTGTACCCATCTCCTAAGCAGCACACTGGAAAGCCAGGCCAAAGCTGCTAATAGGTGTTGAAATCCAATCCTTGATCTCCAGTAGATGAGAGGGAGACAAGATTGTGAGCTGCTAAAAGTGAACCACACCAGTGTCTTCTGTCTTGAACTGGGATGTCAGAAATTCCTATTTGTGGCCCAAGATTTCATATTTAAAACTCACATGGAGGGAGGAGAAAGGATTAAAACCCTTTCACCTTTTCCTCCTCAGTGCTTTGTCTGTGAAACCTCTCTCACAGAAGCCAAGAGCCTATGGAGAAGGAGAAAAGAGATGGAACAAAACATTCATGGAAAACCTGCAGAGCTTGCTATACCACATCAGGCGAAAGAGATCTTCATGGGGGGCATTAGGTACAGTGAGGAATGGTGATACTTGGAAGAGGAGGAGTGATTGTGGGCTACACTGAGCTCTGAAGGAATTACAATATTGAAAGGGCTACTCTGGAGGGATCAAAAGCAGAGCAGGTCAACAGTGAACTCTCAGAGAAGTCCATTGTGTAAATAGATCCCAGCAGGAGGAAGCAACTGCTGAAGGAAGGAAGATGTAGGTGCAGCTGGCACACACCAGGGAGGGCTGCCTCAGGGTAGTGTGTGTGTGAATCTCTTGGCACAGCTGGCAACTTTGTCACTTGACTTTATCAGGAGGAAAACAATTTCTCTTCAGATGGGTCTTTAGATTGGGCTTATCAATTTCTGGGGCTGGGATGCAGCTGAGAACTCGATTCCCTGAGCAAGAATTGACAGACTCCAAGTGTTTCCCAGCTTGCCTGGTTTGCTATTCTCTTGCTGCAACTTATTTCTGATCATCAGGAGAGCTTAATGATTGGAAGGGTGATGATCTGCATGCCCTTAGGAGAACTCACCCTCTTCTCCAAGTCTACAAACCATCACTTATGATTCTTTTAAAGCTTTTGCTCATAGCTAGAGTATTACAGTCTGCAAAGCTTGTGGAGACATATGGCTGTGGAAGACCATGGGGACACTGAACTCCATCAACAAGGAGTCTTTTCTCCCCTGATTTTGTGGTTAATTGTGTGATTCTGTGCTGGACTCTTGCTGACCCTTCCCAGAGATGGGGCAGAAGGCTAGAGACCCTTCTTGAGCAGCTAAGTTTGTCTCATCAGCTCTTCACAATGCAGCTTAATGTCACTCTTGGAGATAGGTACCAGGACACATGGATGATATTTCTCTGCTCTTGCTCATGTGGAGCTACATCTGTGGCAGCAGGAGCTTGCAATATGTGCTTTGGGCAGGTCCTTGGGTGTTGGCTGCTGTGCAGCTCTCCCTGTGTGGGTCTTTTATAAAAGTGGAAAGAAAAGTATTTCAAAACAGGAAAACTGGGTTGTGAAACCATGAGAGAGGATGAAGGAATTCGTGGACAGGATCAACACTTCCAGGTAGGTTTCAGTGTGTACATCTCAGTACCATTAGTCTGAGGGATAGATCTCTGTAAGCTGAGAAGTGTGTCCTGTGATCTTGGTATCCCCTTAGTCTGAATTTAATTGGTGAGCAATATACACCCCCCCCTACCCCCATTCTTTAGTATCTGCTGCTTTCTTTCTATTGGCAAAGTGGAAAAGGGAGCAGATATTTGAATACCGTGTTGATTCAGTGTGTAACCAAGGGAAGAGGTCAGACAAATGTTCCTGGCTCTGCAGGTGTCTGAAACACTGAAACCACCCCAAGAAAGTGGTCGAAAAGAGTAGGAGGTTGAGAAATAGCATTCAAGACTTGTGTTTTGTCTGTTCTGTTCATTACTGTGTAGGACATTTAGTTTGAGGTCATTTTGATGAGATGTGTGGCCTGACTGGCATATGCTGTGATGCAGGTGAAGGCTGCTGATATTCCTAACCTCAGAGCTCACCTGTGCCCTCCTCACCTCCGTATCCTGTTATCCCAATCATAATGTGGTCTGGCAAACAACTTGTGTGCTCAGTGGGAGNCTGATTTTGTGTGGTAGGCCTGGCTCAATTGAGCTTCTTGCCATCTCATCCTTTCTGAGCACCATCTGAAGTGCTGCCTCTCACTGGTGAGAGGTGTTTGAACGTGTCCAGAGAAGGGCACCAAGGCTCAAGAGGGGCCTGGAGCACAGCCCTGTGAGGAGAGGCTGAGGGAGCTGGGGATGTACAGCCTGGAGGAGAGGAGACTCATTGCTCTCTGCAACTACCTGAAGGGAGGTTGTAGCCAGGTGGGGTTGGGCTCTTCTGCCAGGCACCCAATGACAGAACAAGAGGACACAGCCTCAAGCTGTGCCAGGGCAGGTTTAGGCTGGATGTTAGGAAGAAGTTCTTCACAGCATTGTAATGGGCTGCCCAGAGAGGTGGTGGAGTCCCCATCCCTGGAGGTGTTTAAGAGGAGGCTGGATGAGACACTTAGTGCCATGGTTTTGTTAATTAGCAGGGTTAGATGATAGGTTGGAATGGATGATCCTAGAGGTCTTTTCCAACCTGGTTAATTGTGTGATTCTGTGCTGGACTCTTGCTGACCCTTCCCAGAGATGGGGCAGAAGGCTAGAGACCCTTCTTGAGCAGCTAAGTTTGTCTCATCAGCTCTTCACAATGCAGCTTAATGTCACTCTTGGAGATAGGTACCAGGACACATGGATGATATTTCTCTGCTCTTGCTCATGTGGAGCTACATCTGTGGCAGCAGGAGCTTGCAATATGTGCTTTGGGCAGGTCCTTGGGTGTTGGCTGCTGTGCAGCTCTCCCTGTGTGGGTCTTTTATAAAAGTGGAAAGAAAAGTATTTCAAAACAGGAAAACTGGGTTGTGAAACCATGAGAGAGGATGAAGGAATTCGTGGACAGGATCAACACTTCCAGGTAGGTTTCAGTGTGTACATCTCAGTACCATTAGTCTGAGGGATAGATCTCTGTAAGCTGAGAAGTGTGTCCTGTGATCTTGGTATCCCCTTAGTCTGAATTTAATTGGTGAGCAATATACACCCCCCCCTACCCCCATTCTTTAGTATCTGCTGCTTTCTTTCTATTGGCAAAGTGGAAAAGGGAGCAGATATTTGAATACCGTGTTGATTCAGTGTGTAACCAAGGGAAGAGGTCAGACAAATGTTCCTGGCTCTGCAGGTGTCTGAAACACTGAAACCACCCCAAGAAAGTGGTCGAAAAGAGTAGGAGGTTGAGAAATAGCATTCAAGACTTGTGTTTTGTCTGTTCTGTTCATTACTGTGTAGGACATTTAGTTTGAGGTCATTTTGATGAGATGTGTGGCCTGACTGGCATATGCTGTGATGCAGGTGAAGGCTGCTGATATTCCTAACCTCAGAGCTCACCTGTGCCCTCCTCACCTCCGTATCCTGTTAGCCCAATCATAATGTGGTCTGGCAAACAACTTGTGTGCTCAGTGGGAGCCTGAAGTCTGGGGGGGTGGGGGTGGGTGTTTCTTCTCCCTTTGCTGCAGTAGAAGCAGCCTGGTCTGGGGGGAATTCCACCAGGAGAATTCTTCACCGTGAGACGTGTGGTGAGAGGCATGGAAAGCAAGCCACAAGGAAAGAAGATGATGCAGTTATATGATATGGGTGAAAGCTGCCTTCAGACCAGAGACAAGCACATGCATTCACAGATGTAAAAACCAGCTCAGTAGGTGTGCCTGCAGCAGCTGCCAGACTCTGCTTGGCTCTTGCTTTTGGTCTTCCCGGGACTGTATTTTAGCTACATGAATTACTAAGGGTACACCTTATTGCATCTTCTTTCTGCCCTCCCCTGAAAGAGTGAGTCGTTTGGGTTTTCTCACACTGGAAGCAATCCCTGTGCATTCCAGCACATACCTCCAGCGTGGCATGGTCAGTGCCGTTGGCATGGAGCACGACCGCGTGCAGCTGGTGAGTCTTCAGGCGGAAGTGCATGTGCCAGGAGCCCGTCTGCGAGTGCTGGTACCAAATGTAGCTGTGGCCCCCAAACCTCACAGCTGTTCCTGGAAGGAAAGGGAGTGAAAGGTCTCAGCTTTGTCACACAATGAGACTAGGGCCTGTACCAAGCCTTGCTACTTTTCCCAGCCTGTCACTGTGGCTGTCCAGCAACAGTTCCATCCATGGCTGCCCATGCGCTGCACCTCCCATAGCTGCCTATAAGGAGCTCCCAGTATTTCTTCTTTGTACCCAATTGTAATTTAACCCTTCCAATGCAGCCTGGCTTGTTCTGTCCTTCAAGATCCCCTCAGCATGGTCTACAATATTCTTGGATTTGCTCATCCTTAATAAGTCTTTATTAATCAGTGGCATCCTCCTATCATTCCTGCCAAAGTGAAGCTAACCTCTACCTCTGCTCCTTCCATTCATTTCAAGTGTTCTGGAGTAAGTATAACAAACCTGGTTTATTTGGCTTTTGTCACATTTAGCAGCTGATCTGCTGAGTCTAAGATCAACTCAAGCTCAGAGGCTGGAATTCTGACCACTGAGCTTCATTACCTGCTAGGTAGAAGTGACTTTTCCCAAGGAGATGGACAGATGTTGCTATTTAGTGCTACAAGAGATTAATGAAAATAAAAAGACTTTGTGAAGCTTCCAAGCTTTTAGGAGTGCAGAACTGGCTTTGAAATTGCAAGCAGAGTTGTTGGTTGCTGGGCAACCTAATTCCATGGAAAGTCCAGGTGCTTTAGAGTGTGCTGAAGGAAAGCACAATACACCCAGGTTTGTAGGGTGGGATGTGCCTTATGAGGAAAGGCTGAGAGCCCTGGGGCTGTTTAGGCTGGAGAGGAGAAGACTGAGAGGGGCTCTAATCAATGTCTATCAATATCTGAGAGCTGGGGGTCAGGAAGGAAGGGACAGGAACAGCCTCTGCTCACTTGTGCCCTGGGATAGGCCAAGGGCAATGGATGGAAACTACAGCACAGGGAGTTCCACTTCAACATGAGCAAGAACTTTTCTTTGCTGTAAGGGTCACAGAGCACTGACACAGGCTCCCCAGGGCGGCAGCCCCATCTGGATGTGTTCCTTTGAGACCCGCGCTAGATTCTGTGATGCTGCTCTGGCAGGGGGGTTAGACTCAATGATCTGCAGAGGTCCCTTCCAACCCCTAGCATCCTGTGACACCAGCAGGGAGGATCGCTCACCATTGCAAGAACAGATTTGCTCCAGGCTGTGCCGCGGGGTGAGGACGCTGAGCCGGGCAGTGCTGTAAGTTGACATCATGCCCGGATCCATCTGGATGGTCTCCTTGCAGACACGGTGGGCACAGTCTGCCCCGTGGCACGGCACATGGATTGCTTTCTTCATCCGGAGACCAACCAGCTGGTCCATCTCCCCGGCTGATACAGTGATCTTATTGGCGAGGACCCGTGGCTCGTACAAGGAGCCGTGTGGCTCTCCCACCGCCAGGAGCAAGTCCACCCCGTCAGAGGCAGCCGCGGGCTGCAGGCTGGCCATGTGGATGTTCTGGCGCCGGGTGACGAGGATGTTTCCCAGGAATCTCTGCAGGTTTCGCCAATGATCTCCCACAAACTCCTCGGGGGAGAGGTGGCGGAAGTGTAGCACCACTGCCTTGTCCAAGGCCTCCTGCGTGAAGCACCACACGTGGACGTTGACGTTGGTGGTGGCTGTGAAGGTGCCGTCACTGACTGTCACATTCAGGAGGTAGTGGCCGTGGGGAAGCTTGTCCCCAGCAATGATCTTCCCATCTGCAGCCCCAACGGAGAAAAGCCCCTCCCGGGGCGCTTCTGCCACCAAAGTGTACAACAGTGTGTCATGGAGGTCTCGGTCTGTGGCATGGATCTTGCCCAGAACGCCACCTCGGAAGGCTTCCTCGTTGGTGGTGATGAAGATTTCCAGGGGAAGGGCTGAGGGGGCATACTGGCTCTGCTCAGTCACTTGGATATTTATGAAAGCAGAAGAGGACAGGGGAGGGATGCCGCTGTCGGAGACCTGTCCAGGAAAACAGAAGGACCCATTATTGCCAAGTGCTGACTTACTGCCACCTCACCTGACTGGACAGGCTGAGGAGGTCTTGCAAAGGAGAGTGCCCTGCATGTAGCAATGTGTGCAAGCTGTCAGGGAATGGGTTAGGAGTGAAGAAAGAATGGGAAAAAATGGCAGCCTCTGCCTGGAGATAGCTGCAGGTATGCTTTCTAGCATGTAGTTTATATCTACATCAACTACAGCACAGGAAGTTCCACCTCAACATGAAGAAAAATTTCTTTACTGTAAGGGTCATGGAGCACCAGAACAGACTGCTCAGAGAGGTTGTGGAGTCTCCTTCTCTGGAGACTATCAAGTCCTGTCTGGATGCATTCCTGTGTGACCTGAGATAGATTTTATGGTTCTGCTCTGGCAGGGGGCTTGGACTGGATGATTTTTTGAGGTCCCTTCCAACCTCTAACATCCTGGATGTTAGGAGAAAGTTCTTTACAGTGAGGGTGGTGAGACACTGGCACAGGTTGCCCAGGGAGGTTGTGGCTGCTCCCTCCCTGAAGGTGTTCAAGGCCAGGTTGGACGAGGCCTTGAGTGACCTGTACTAGTGGGAGGTGGCCCTGGCTATGGCAGGGGGTTGGAACTAGATGATCCTCGAGGTCCCTTCCAACCCTATCATTCTATGATTCTATGATCCTGTGAGCCTGTGATGGAGACTGTTTGAAACCTTCTGTCATCAGTGGAGTTGTGCTCAGCAGTAGCTGAGGCACACCTGGGTGGCTCTGGCTTCCTTGAGGATTAAGCATCTCCAGAGATGGTGCCAGCCTTTGGGGTTCATAGTCTGAGTGTACACAGGTCTAAAGCAGCTGTGCCCATCAAACCGTTTGCTCACCTTCCTGCCTATTGCAGCCTGTGTCCCACCTCTGACAATGTCTATCTAGCAGAAGCTGAGGAACCTCAGAATAGCAAAATGTGAATAATCAGATCATAGGATAAGTTTCTCCCTAATCTTAGGCAGTTAGTGGTTGAGGTTTTTGGTTTACTAGTACCTGGCTTTCAGAACAATGAAGAAGGAGGTGTGATATTATCCTGTTGTTTGTAATGGACTATCCTTGCTGATAACACTGAATGTGAATTAATTCACTCTGTAACAACAGCAATCCTCTTTGAAGAGGAACTTCAACCACTTCTTAAATGACAAGGATGCTTGGAGAAATTTTTCAGGACCAGGTCTCAGTTTAAACTGGAAGTCACTAGAATGATGCTGGGAAAAGCATCTGTCTGGGGAAAATGCTGATGGAGCATTTCTCACTGTATTATCTGACTTTAGCAGTGCAGAAGCTGTGCTCAGCTTCTTGTGTGGAGAAATCAGCTCTGGAGATGGCTCCAAACTGCACAGTTTGTGCCTGAATTGGATTTCTCTGAAGGCAGGTGCGTTTCCATCCAGCTGTGCCATCCTAATCTCTTTTTGTTGCTACTTAACCTCCCTGGGGAATTCCAGGGATAACAGGATGGTAAGGGAGGCTTTACCTGGACTTGTAGTAGGTACTGTTCCTTCATTCTTCGGTTCAGGACAGATGATGTCACCAAAAGACCATTTTGGGTGACATCAAAAGCCTTCCCATCGTTGCCCTGGGTGATCTGGAATGAATATGGTGGTCCATTTTCTGGGGAGTCTCTGTCACTCATAATTAGCTCCAGAACACTTGTACCCACAGGAGCATTCTCCTGAAATGGGGAAAAATGTTAGTGGAGAAACAGGAGCAAAGAGAAAAGGCCCAGAGGAACCACAGTGCCCTTAGAGCCCCTGGGTCAGGAACAGGGAAACAAACCCCACAGGCCATGTGCATCTCTAATGCACACAGGCTGAGGCTCTTGCCAGCAATGGCAGAGATCAGCAGTGGCAAGGGACTCCCTGTCATGACATTATATATAGGGCAGCTAAGTGCAGGTGCCTGAGCTGCTGCCTTTGCTCTCATACCAGCAGGAGAGCAGATGAAAGTATGTTTTGCCTGTGCTTCTTTCTGAGGACACAGAAAGTTGTTGGTTGGATTTGATGATCTTGAGGCCTTTTCCAACCTTAACAATTCTGGGATTCTGTGTTTTGGATCCAAGCAACAAGTGGGCTGCATCCAGTAGATACAGTTAGGCTTGACCACGTGCATGGGTCTGCTCTCTATCTTGTGGTGTAGGCATGGGCAATTGTGAGGGAGAAAGGGGCTGCAAGTCAGGCTTGGAAAGTGTGAAAAGCTCTGTGTTCTCTGTGTGAAAGGACAGGAAGTGCCTGGAGCTGTTGGAAAGGGCAAATGGGAGCTGTTGGTAGAACATCTGCCCCTGCAGATGCTGCCAGTTGTTTCTGGAAGCGAGCACAAAGTGGCCACATGCTTCATATAGCTTATAGCAGAGCAGCTCTGCTATAAGGACAGGCTAGAGAGTTGGGGCTCTTCAGCCTGGAGAAGAGAAGGCTTCTGGGAGAGCTTATAGTAGCCTTACAGTATCTGAAGGGCCCTATAGAAAGGCTGGGGAGGGACTATTGACAAGGTCTTGCAATGACAGGACAAGGGGCAATGGGTTTAAACTGGAAGAGGGGAGATTGAAACTGGATGTTAGGAAGAAGTTCTTCACAGTGAGGGTGGTGAGACACTGGTATAGGTTGCCCAGGGAGGTTGTGGCTGCTCCCTCCCTGGAGATGTTCAAGGCCAGGTTGGACGAGGCCTTGAGTGACCTGTGCTAGTGGGGGGGGTCCCTGGCTATGGCAGGGAGTTGAGACTAGATGATCTTTGAGGTCACTTCCAACCTTACCATTCTGTGATTCATCCCTGCCTCACCCCTCTGCTCCAATAGCAGCCCGTGCCTGAGTACCTTAGTACCCTGAGGTGGACTGGGAGAACAAAGCAGCTGCTGGCTCACCTGCACCACCACGCTGTAGTTGAGCTGGAAGAAGCGAGGAGGGTTGTCATTGACGTCAGACACGTGGACGCTCACAGCGACATCGCTGAACTGAGGAGGGTGGCCGTTGTCTGTGGCTCGAACTGTCAGGGAATAGCTGGGGATCTGGAGGATTTGCAGTGCATGATTACTTGGAGGAAGGGTGGCTTTTGCAGGTTGATGTTTGACTCAGCTGCAGCTTGTGGAAGTGCCTGAGGCTGTGCTACACACTGTAACAATAGCTCTGCCCTGGGCAAGGGCTCCATCTAGAAAGCACGTTGCTAAACATTCAACCCCTCAATAGCTTGTAGGGAAGGGAAACAACTTGGCAAAGATGGATGAGACTAAGGTGGGCAGACACCTGTCAATAGTGGCTTGAGCTGTCACTGTCAAATGAATGATTGCCAAGATGACCTTTCCATCTCCTCCCCATGCCTGTTTTCTATAATGCTCTGATACAGAGAAGTAGAAACTAGTTACTGCAGTTTAGAGCAGGCTTGAAGCACCAGTGGAGCAGACCAAAGCCCAGAGCTGTGACCACTGAAGGTTCTATTGCCTTCTCTAAAGCAGCATCACCTTCCTGCAGCATCACCTGTGAGTCTAGAAAATGAATGACTGAGCCTTGCCTTCTGCTTACAGTATTCTGAGTTGATCATTCAAAAAGCAAGAGGCAGCTGAATCTGCTGCACTCCCTCAAGTCTTTTGGGGCCCCTTTCCTGTTCCCATTTGTTTGAACTCACCTCTTCCCTGTCCAGATGCTTGGCAATGCTGATGTGCCCACTTCTGGGCTGAATGGCAAAGTGTCCCAGGGGGTTCCCTCCCACGATTGAATATGTGATCTGATTGTTCATTGCTCCATCCAAGTCATCAGCTGACACCTGTTAGGAGAGAAAAAAGCTAGGACCCTGGGCCCAAGAAGGCCTTGCCTTGGAGAAATAGGGGCAGGACCTTTTTGTCATTTAAGGGCATTGGTTTGAGCTTGCCTCAGAGGAGGAGGAGGAAGGAAAGTGGTTTACCTAAGTGTCCTTCATTAGCTTTTTCAGAGCTACAACAATGACTTTGTCCTTGATCCTTTCCTGACCTCACTACCCCTGTAACAAGCTGGGCAGGGAACTCTACATGCAAACACCTCAGGCTCTACTTTTCTGCCCAGGGAAGCCTCTGTCCTTCCCAGGTTACAAGGATATGGTCTTCTGCAGGCATTTTAGCCCTCTTGGGAGGTCTCCAGAGCTCCTGAGCCCTCCTCAGGTATCTCAAACTTTCACTTAAAGCTATCTTATCAGGCAATGTGTTCTCCTTGTCTATGGAGTGTCACTGTGATGGTTTGAGGCTAACTGGAATATTTTAATGAAAAGAATTAGATTATAGGCTGTGAAAAGAAAACACTGGTGATGTCTACTTCACTCATAGGCTGGCTGAGATGTATTAAAAACAAGGACACAAACAGATAAGACACAGAGAGTCTTGGTCTCTCTAGCTGGTGTGTGTCTGCTGGCTTCTCTGCTAAGAAACCTAACTAACCACTCTGCTTCTAACCTCCCTTGCCCATCCTCCAAACTCACCTTGCACATAAGCCAAGCCCTGGGGTAAGGTAGAGGAGTGGGGAGAATGTGGAAGGGTGGTTGGGAGCCCCTCCTGAGGATTCTGATTTCTGGGAGGGGTATTGTGTTTCTGTATTACCTTTAACTTGTTTATTTCTGTAAATATTGGTGTATATTGTGTATATATCTGCTTGTAAATTGTGCTAAGCTGTAAATAGAGCTTCAGTCCTTAACTTCCATCTGGCTGAGTCTAGTCTGGTTGATTTTCATAGTGTGTGTAGGTGGCAGGTAACTCCCAAACCATCACAGTCAGGAATTCTGTCAATCATTGTTTTTTAAAGTCACGCTTAAATCTTAGATATTGAAGGTCAGAAACTCAGTGGGGTCCCAGGAAAGGTGCAAAAGGAGAGTAAATAATGCACAGCACAAATGAAAGAACAGGTAAGGCCAACTGGCTTGGTTTGTGATCATACCGTGAGGATGATTTCTCCAACTGCAGCATCCTCCCGGATATTGACGAAGTAAGGGTCTTGGATGAACTCTGGTGCATGGTCGTTGATGTCAGTTATGTTGATCACTACCATGGTCACATCACTGAGAGAAGCTGAGCCTTTCCTTGTGCCCTCAATGGATAAGTAATACTCATGGCTGGCTTCGAAGTCCAAGCTCCCATTTATGTATAGGGCACCTGCATTGGCAGATAGACAGGAAAGAGCAGGAGATACTTTGAATAAATGGTGAGGGAGGTTTCTTAGAATGCTGGAGATAAACCAAGATGCCTGCCAAACTGCCAGCTGAAAATGTGCTGTTGGCCTGACTTTGACCTTCTCTGATTAAATCAGGATACCAAAGGTCATGGCATCACATAAACCAAACTGTGATTGAACTGATACTGCCATAACCTGCCTCAATCTGGTATCAAGTCTCTGAAGAAGTAACAAACTTTCACTAGGGAAGGTGTCCAGGATTCTCAGCTGGAAGAGATGTGAAACAAAATAGGATGAGAGTCCAACAGTGCTATTGAAAGCTGAGACCAAGACGGGTTGGAACTAGATGATCTTTGAGGTCCCTTCCAACCTAAACCATTCTATGATTCTATCACTGAACTGCATCATATGTAGTATGGAAAGGTGTAACATGTAGATGCAGAACTGTACAGGAGACAAAGGTGCATACTGAGATGCTGTGATTTGTACTTGAGGCTTGGGATGCAACACAGAAAGAAGAATTAGGTTGTTAACCTCCAAAAATGAGTGAGGAACAGAAATTGAAGACATAAGTGAAAGTGGAAAGGGGAAAAAAAAAACCAAAACCAGAGTGGGATAGAATGTGACTGTGTACTTCAATGCTTTGCTGGGTTCAGCACTGAAACTGTCACAGAACGATTCCCTGGATATGACATTGTTCTGCATCTTTTAAAATGTACAAACTAATAAGAAGATTGATACAGAAAAATTGGGAAGAGCCTTGGGTCAGAAAAGCTGAGGAAGGCACCATGGACGAGGATGTTACAGCTAAGTGTGGAAGGCCATTGGTGATGTGGCCAAGGGTTTATTTCAGGGAGTTAACATTGGCTTTCAGATAAGAACTCTTATCAGATGGCTGTGCAAACAGAGCAGTGGCTCAATACCTGCTCAGGACTAATGAATCAGTGTTATCTACACTCACTGAGTGCTACTTGACAAAGGTGCCTGCTACCCTGGGCTGCAGGTTCCTTGTGGGATCAGGATGGAGAGAGTTCTTAAATTAAACCTCGTCCTCCTCCTGAATTTTGAGGTGAAAAAAACATCCTCATCCTGTTCTCCATGTATTCCTTATTCCCACAAAGCTGTTTCAGGTCCCAGACATATAACAGGAATCTTTCCATTAATTTGGATCACTCCTTAAGTGCCTGGGTAATATTTAGGGTAGAAGAGAAGACTTTCCTCCCTCTCCTTGTGCTGAATAAAGATAGAGCGGCGAGGAAGTGCAGGCGAAATGGATAACCAGAGAAGATGCATCCAAGGGCAGCCTTTGACACTGGGTCAGCCTGGAGGCATCTGGGCACGAGGTTGCCTCACCTGTGTTTGAGTTGAGCTGAAATTTCCCATGGTCATTGCCATTGACAATTTCATACTTGATCTCTGTGTTTTCTGCGTTGTCCCTTGTCAAGGCTGACAAGTTGAGGACCTCTGTACCCACTGCCACGTCTTCTTTTACCATGGCCACATATTCAGGGGCCAAGAAAACAGGGAGGTACTCATTCAGATCCACGACAGAGACAGTGACAGTGCCAAGAGCGGAGAGGGGCTGAGGGCTGCCCCGGTCGGTAGCGCAGACTGTCAGCTCGAAGGCTGAATGCTGGGAGTCCTTCAGAGGCTTCTCCAGGCGGATCACTCCTGTGGTTTCTTCAATTGAAAAGTGTCCATTGGCAGAGTCAGGCAGAGAATAGACCACCTCAGCATTGAGACCTGGGAGGATAAAGAACAGCATTCATTCATGGGTAGGGATGCTGCTGGCTCCTGTGCGAGCTGCCCTAGGTGATCCTGTCTTGGCAGAGAGGTTGGACTTGATGACCTTTGGAGGTCCCTTCCAACCTCTAAGGTTCTGTGATTCTGTGGTTGTGTTTATTGCTTTATTTCTCATCTGTTAGGGCTACGTGTGCTTAATGACCTTAACTTCCTAGGGAAAATGGAGGCTATGTGAACCTGTCAAATGTACCCCTGTCTGTCTGTAGGTTCTGACACCTAGCCACTCTCACCATCATCCACCAGTATTACCTGTCTGTATTTACTGGTGACTCCCAGTTTTAATTCCCTTCTTTCCAAACATAATTCCCCTTCATATCTGCTTCTTCCAAAGCAGACAAATGTTGTCTTGCCTCTCTGTCATTGTAAATCCAGTCTTTGCTGGACGGGTTTAATTTTTTCATGGAGAGTGTGGTCAGGCACTGGAATGAGCTGCCCATGGGAGGTGGTGGAGTCACCATCCCTGAAAGTGTTTGAAAAGAGGCTGGATGAGGCACTTAGTGCTATGGTTTAGTTAATGAGAAGGCTTAGGTGACAGGTTGGACTCAGTCATCTCAAAGGTCTTTTCCAGCCTGATTAATTCTGTTTCTTTTTACAACCAATGATCTAATTGCTCTCATTAATATATCCCAATTAGCCTCAGACCAGCACACTGCAGGATCCCAAAACTGCTGATGCCCGCTAGTCAAGAGCGTGCCATGGACGAGATCCAGTCACATCTTTGCCAAGATGCAATCATCTATGCCCATAGCTGTAGCCCTTTCCTAGACTCCAAAGGTTTCTGTTCAGGGTGAAAGATGAACTCTATGGAAAAGCAAATCCCATTCTGACTTACCTTCATCAAGGTCCCTGGCAGCAACCACAGCAATGGGTGTCTTTGTTGTGGTGTTGTCGAAAACAGCCACAGCGCAGTGACTGGGGAAGAATCTTGGTGCGTTGTCGTTGGTGTCCTCCACAATGAGTGTTATATCTGCCTGGCAGGAACGGCCTCCACCATCAGTTGCTTTGGCAACAAGGTGGTATGTAGGTTTCTGCTCACGGTCCAGAGGTGCAGACGTGGTCAGTTCCCCTGTTGGGAAGAATAGGAGGTGGTTTTGCCTCCTTTAACTGCAGCTGCAGCCCTGGAGAGCTCAGAAAGGTTCAGGCATGAACCTTCCTGGCCGAACTGTGGGAGGCAACAGGCAGATCTTGAACAGTTTGTAATCCAGCTAATAGTGGTGATGAGTCCACTCTACATTGCTTGGGGCTACTCTCAGATTGCTGCCAGCCACTGCCCTGGCAGAGCCTGGCATGAGGAGTCCTGAAGTCGGGCTGCACTTCATGCAAGGGCTGATGTCATGGAACAAATGTGCTCATAAATAAATTGTGCTTCTAAACGCCTTTGCAAACCCTTCTGCACTAAGCTTTCTGCAGTGTAACAGACCCCAATTGATCTTTGAAGTGACAGTCATGGTCATTGGCAAGGAGACTGCCCAAGACCCGATAAGATGGGTTTTTAGGGTTTAGAACTCTACTCTGGCTCAAGCCAAATACTTGCTGATCTGTTTCCTTGAGATCTGGCTGTGGGCCACAGTGTCTGCCCTACCTTTGAGCGCTGTGAATGCCAATGCTTGTGAAGGTAGCCAAGGGGAATGTGCAGAGCTTGCTCTTCGCTGCACCACAGTGCAGTAAACCTGTTTGCCATTCCCTCCTTGCTCGGGAGCACTGGAATGAATCGCCCTTTTGTTTGCTCAGGAGGAGGTAGGTGTTGAGCCATGCCAGGGCTGGCATTTCTCAGGAGGGGGTGAGGAAGTGGATAAGAGCATCCCATTGCCCAGCTCTCACCTGTGTGTGGGCCCAGCCGGAACTCCTCTGCGCCAGGGCCGTGCAGGCTGTAGGTTATCTGCGCGTTGCTGCCGACGTCAGGGTCGGTTGCTGATATTTTCAAAATGAAAAGACCTGGTGCAGCATCTTCAGAGACTCTCCCAGTGTAGAATATCTGGCAAGGAGAGAAGGTGTCATTGGCATCTTAGCTGTCTCTGAAATTCCTTCTTCCCTTGTGGGGAGGAAGGGACTAGCAGAAGCTTCACAGGGGAGAATAAACTGTGTGGTTTATAGGGGAACACAATGTGCGTCACACTGCCGGCTGCTGGGGTGTGGACTGGGGCCAGTGAGCTCATTTCACACAAGCCTTTGAATCTCCTTTGGGAAGCAACCACCACTGCTCTTTCTCACCATGGGTAATGTCCGTACCAGCGATCAGTTCTCCATGGTAAAAAACCTCCCGATGGGAATCTCTCAGCTTAGCAGGATGTAAAACTCGGTAATTTACATGCCCTTACCCAGGAGGCTTCCTGGCATTGTTTATCTCCAAAAATTATCCTTCATAATGCTTAGGCACTCACTTACTGGTGGCAAACATGCTTAGAGGCTAGATTTAATGTTCTTGCTTGACATGCAGTTTAATTAAAATTGCTAAGCATAATCAAAGCAACAGGATCGTGTGAGAAGAATTACCACAAGCCAAACCCTCTTAGCACACTCTTTCTGTTCTTTTTGCCTTGCTGTTGTGTTCTCTCCTTCCCAGCTGCTCCCCTCCATGTCCCAAGACAGATGTCTTACCTGACCACACTCAGGGCTGTTATCATTGATATCCAGAACAAAAATTTCCACTTCAGTGGTAGCCTGAAACTTCCCATCAGAAGCCATAACCTTGAGGAGATATTTCTCGGTCTCTTCTCTGTCCAGAGGCTTCTTGGAAGAAATTGTCCATTCACCCTCGATTTGGTCAACTGTGAACTGTCCCAGGACATCTCCTTCTAGAAGGGGTGAGGAGACAAGGAGAAGAAAAGGCATTTAGTGAGTACTGAAAATCAGAATCCGTAAGGATAGAGGTGTGGCCACTGCCAGTGCCCTAGGAGGGCTGAAGGACGTGCAGTGAGGTGGTGCATTGCATGACCACCAATGCAGAAAGGTCATTGGTGTTGTGTCAGGTGAGGAGCATTTGCTCTGCCTTGCTGCACAGCTGAGAACTACCCTGTCAGCTTCTGCATGTACTGTCTGCATATTCCACTGGAAGAAGGAAACAACAACTGACTGCAGAAACATCTTGGTAATGTTCTGCAGATATGCATATTCATTGCCTCAAAACCCACATCATCTCACCTCTCAAGTGTGGCAGCCTTTCTTGGTGCCTGTTGCTAAAGGGATCTGAGCACTGCAGATACCCTACAGACATTGGTTGGATCTTACTGTCATAGTACCATGTGTGGCTTTTAACCTATAGATGTGTTTAATATATAGCTGCATTTCCTTTTAACCTATAGATGTGTTTAATATATAGCTGTACTTTCTGGGGGATACTTTTTGGTTCTGTAAGAGCCAGATGGTGAGACATTGGTAAATCCAGACTAGGCAGGCTCTCAGGTCCACCAAATTAATGCTGCTTCTGCTGATATTACACAAAATAGCTTTTAAATTAGGTGGATGCTGCCCCTGGAGAATCATTTTCTTCTGGCATGGAGCTGGTGTCCTCTGTTGAACCCATGGCATTGGGAAGGAGGAGTGAACACATTAAGTAAGAGGAGGCTTGTTTCTCTTAGACTCTGAAAGCCCCCCCCCCCACGCCTAGGTAAATTAAAATCAATCTCTCTTGATTTAATTTTCACTACAGTAATGAGGCTGTGAATCTGAAGGCAAAATGAGACCTCTAGGAGCCCTTCTTATAACTCTAAGAGTTTCCAGCCCAAGCTCAGATTTAGTTTTCAGTCTGAGATGCACGTGAACATGGTGAAACTCAGCTCTGTGTTCACCTCCTCCTTTCTTTGACTGCACTGCTGTGCTGCAATTGTATTTGTATGTTCCTGGGTTGGGTTTGTCCTGTGCTAATACTCTGTAAAACAAGGTATTAGGTCATGGTGTTCTTCCTCACTGAAGATTTAAGGTCAGGGGAGAGCTCACCAGTTATGTAGCAGGTGACCCGCCGGTTCTGCTCCGAGATGTCCGCGTCGATGGTGCTCAGGGTGACCACAACCTGCCCTGGCTCCGCGTTCTCAATCACTGACCCTTTGTAGAAATCCGAGGTGAACTGCGGAGCGTTGTCGTTTTCATCAGAGACAGTGACCTCCACCAGGGTTTGGGAGGAGAGCTGGACTTTCCTGCCGTGGTCGGTGGCCACCACGTAAAAGCGATAGGTCTCCTGATCCTCGCAGTCCAGCTCTTTCAGCGTGGTGATCCACCCGCTCTCGCCGTCGATAGTGAAGAGTCCTCGGAGGTTGCCAGATTCTGCTTCCAGGCTGTAGGTCACCTGCCCGTCGCTTCCCATGTCCTGGTCGTTAGCTGTCACTTGAATGACTGTGGTGCCCGAGGGCATGTTCTCCATGACAAAAGCTTTGTAGGGATCTGCCTCAAAAACAGGCTTGTTGTCATTGACGTCCTGCACTTGAATGTTTACAGAGACCAGAGAGACCAGCTCAGTCTCCTGATGTGAGCAGAGAGCCATAACATCGATCTGGTACCACTTGGTGGTCTCGTGATCCATGGCCTTTTTGATTTTCAAAGCCCCAGTTTGTTTGTCCAGCGTGAACACCTCATCCTTGTTGCTTTCCGCAGTGGTTCCCTTCACTAGGCTGTATATGATGGGGTCCTCGGCGAAAGCCTTGACTGATCCTATTTCTGATCCCTCTGGAAGATCCTCAGATGCAGAAAATGTATAAAGGGGCTCAGAAAACCTTGGCAGCGTCACCTCCCTGGGGACAATCTGTAGATTCACTGGGACGAGGGAGTTCCAGTGAGGGGGTCTGCCATCTTCAGCTTTCACCTTAAAGTTAAAGGCTCTGTTTTCTAAACCAATGAGGCTCTCCTTGACCTTAATAACCCCAGTGGCAGCATTGATCTCCACAAGGTCTTCTGCTACATCTTCCACGGAGTCAACAGAGTAAATGACATCTGCATTTGCACCTTCATCAGCATCATAAGCCAGTACCTGAATGACAGGGGAGCCTTTGCTTACATTGGACTGGATGGACAGGGTGTATTCAGAGGCTTTAAACAGAGGGGGGTTGTCATTCTCATCTGTGAGGATTATTTTGACAGTGCAGAATGCCACCTTCCCACCCCCGTCCTTGGCCATGACTTTGATGGCAATGACCCTCTCTGTTGAATTTTCCCTATCCAGTTTTTGCAGGGTGGCAATGCGACCTTTATTGTCTATGGAGAACTTCTCATGGGCGAGTTTGTTTATGATGGTGTAGTCTATGGTGCCATATGGGCCACCATCTGGGTCTATAGCCAACAGTTCAATCACCTTGGTGCCTATCTCAGCGTTTTCTGCCAGCTCTGCCTCATACACGTTCTGCTGAAAGGTGGGGCTGTACTTGTTGGCGTTTGTGGTGTTGATGTACACAGGCACCGTGCTCTTGAAGACTCCATCTGAAGCAGAGACTCGGAGATTGTAAGATGGCTCCAGATCCTTTTTGCAGCGGTTGAACATGGAAATGATTCCAGAGGTGCTGTTGATGGTGAAGTGCCTGTTGTCGTTGCCCGAGAGGATGACGTATTCCAGACGGGTGGTGTCTCCGCTGTCGGGGTCCAGGGCCTGGACTTTGATCACGATGTGCCCACACGTAGCCATTTCGCTCACCTTGGCTTCGTACTGAAGCTGGCTGAACTCGGGGGGGTTGTCGTTGATGTCTGTCACATCTACAATGACCAGGGCGTCACTGCTGAGCGGAGGCATCCCATGATCTGCAGCTCTCACTTTCATGCGAAACTGCTGGTTTTTTTCATAGTCGAGTGCCTGAGCTGTTGTTATTTGCCCTGTGCTGGCATCGATGTTAAAGAACTTGGCAGCATCCGAGCCATCATCCAAGATCTGATAGGAGACCACTTTGTTTCTGCCTGAATCCTTATCAGAAGCAAAGACCTGGACGACAGGGGTCTGTGCTGGCAAACTCTCGGAGACAGACGCTGTGTAGATCATCTCAGAAAACACAGGGGGGTTGTCATTAATGTCCTCTACCTCCACCTCCACTCTAGCTTCTGAAAAGGCTCCCAGTGCTGTGTCTGTGGCTCTGATGGTGAACTTGTGCTTTGCCTCTAGCTCGTAGTCCAGCTGCCCTGTCACAGTCAGGACACCTGTTTTGAAGTCGGTGCTGAACAGTTTCAGGGAGTCTTCTTCCACGATGTTGTAGATGAGGCGCAAGCCTTCGGGGCTGCGGGCCTGTATGTGGAGGACAGATGTGTACAGGGGGATGTTTTCTGGCACCTTCACGCGGTAGTACAGACTCTGGAACAGGGGGTTGGATTTGTTCCTCACGCTGATCACCACCTCCTCCTCAGCACGGAGGGGAGGGTCGCCTTTGTCCTTGGCGATGACTCGGAGGTTGTATTTGTTTGAAGCTTGGTAATCGAGAGGTTTCTTCAGTGAGATGTCTCCTAGGTAGGGGTCAATCCAAAAGTATTTGTAGTCCTCTGCAAAGGAGTAGATGATGGCTCCGTTGTCCCCTATGTCTTTGTCTGTTGCTGACACCTGAAAGAGTACATCACCTGGCTCTGTGCCGTCCTGCACCGAGGTGTAATATGGCAGGTTCTCAAACTGTGGGGGATTGTCATTGACATCCTCTACAAAGACCTTAACTGTGGCTTGGGACACTCTTGGTGGTTTCCTATTGTCCTTCACCTCCACAGCTACCTCGTGCGTGTCTTGTGCTTCCCGGTCAAATTTCACACCCTTGGTCTGGAGCACTCCGGAGGCCTGGATCATTTTGAATCTTTCCTTCCCATTCAAAAGTGAATAGAAGAGTGGTTCGTTGAGCTGATATCCCTTGGCCCCAAGAATGGTGAGAGTCTTCTCATCGGTAGAGTTCTCCATCACAGTTGCTGTGTATACATCTTGATCAAATTTTAAGCCAGTACCTTGTGCTTGAGTTAAATTCAGCTTAACCAGAGCAGTACTTTTGTATAAGCCATCACCAGCTCTGACCGTGAGTTCGCGATGGCTTCCCAGGCCAGTGGTGTTAAGAATGGAGATGAGACCTGTAAGTGGGTGAATATAG
This sequence comes from Ramphastos sulfuratus, assembly GCA_013399055.1. NCBI lineage: Eukaryota > Metazoa > Chordata > Aves > Piciformes > Ramphastidae > Ramphastos > Ramphastos sulfuratus. Next base: position 183,747 of record WBNM01043822.1, on the reverse strand, counting down.
AAAGCATTATCAATGTTCCCTTCCACAATGCTGTAGGTCACCTCTGAGTCTGCATCTTTGGCCTGCACAGACAAAAGCTCCATCCCTGGGTGGGCAGGAAGCAAGACAGAAAGCTCGTAAGTGTCTTTGAAAAAGACTGGAGGTGAATCATTCACATCTTTAACATGGATTGTGACCTTGGCTGGCTTGGATGCAAACAAGCTGGGACTTCCACTGTCACGCACATGTACACTGAAGTGGAAAACTGGGGTGAGCTCATAGTCTATCTCAGCACGACTGGTCAGCGTCCCTGTGCTGGGATCCACGGTGAAGTATTTCAGTGCCTCTGGTTCCAAAATCTCATAGACCAACAGAGCATTGGAGTCCTGATCAGCATCTGTTGCATGGGTCACAAGGGGAGCATTGCTTTCATCCAGAACCATGCTTTGTGGTGGAGCATTCTCCATGATCCAGCCAACAAAGGAAGGCTTAATGAAGATGGGCACATTGTCATTCTCATCTATGACATAGACAAGTACCACCGTGTCCATAAATGCCCCAGCCATGGTGGTGCCACGGACTTTCAACTGGTAGAAAGATACCTGCTCAAAATCTAAGCTCTTCTGAGTGGAAATAAGGCCTGACTGATAGTTCATGGAGAACACTCCATCTCCGTTTCCATCTCTGATTTCGTAGCTGACGGGTGACAAGCTTGTGGCTGAAACCTGAATCAAAGGAGAGCCCACAGCTGTGGATTCACTGATCTCTGTGATGTACTCGGCCTCTGGAAACCTTGGAGGGGTTTGGTCAGAGGCTCTAATGTGGATGTGTACTGTAGCAGAATCTTTAAGCTGGAGGAAGCCTTGATCTTCTGCCTTGACCATCAGAGTAAATCGCTCTTGCCTGGCTGAGTCCAGCTTCTGGGCAACTGTAATAATTCCAGAATATGGGTCGATGTTAAAGAAACCTTCCCCATTACCTGCAAGAAGAGAAATTACAAAGTGAAGAATGCAGACACCCTGTTGGCTTTGGTTTTCTGAACCTCTTTTCCATAGACCTAATTAACATCTGTTTGGGGTTTTTTGTTGTTTTTGTTTGTTTGTTTTGTTTTTTTTTCCCACTGGGAGACAACAATCTTCATTAATTTCTAAATAATTTTCATCCTAAGAACAATGAACCCATTGAGATCTAGGAGCTAACTTTGAAATCAATCAAAATGTAAATGAGAGGTAAATGCCCTTCTAATTTGAGCGTATTTAGTGGTGGCAGAGCATGTGCTTGAAGCTTTTGCCTCGTGTGCAGAACATGGTAACACAGACTGTACTAGTTCCTTCAAGCCCTGTCATGCTTATAATTACCAATACTTCAGAAGCAATTAAATTCCTCAGTCCTTGATCTAAATTGCAGTGAGAAAGATGGAGCAAAGGATGGTTTGTCTCCTGCTAAGAATTTACCTGCTGAACAGGCAGTGTGGCAGAGCCATAGATATTTAAGTTTTAACCTCTAGAGTGAATGATAGAACCTTTGCCCACTGAGCAAGAACAACTCAAATCCACCATCAACCAGTGCCAACCAGTCCCTCAAGGATGTATTTTTGGGAAGAAATGGTGTAAATGGTGAGGCCTGATGTGGAAATTTGAGTTCTTTAGCCTAATAACTGAACAGAGGTCCCTCCCTCAGTTCCCATGGATGAGAAGAGCAGATTTTAAATGTTTCTAATTCATTCAGGCACATTTTTTTTCTTAGTGGCTCTGCATTGAACTGTTTTCCTAAGGAGGGATCCTAGTATTCCATAATGTGGAAATGACCTGCTCATGCTGGATAGGAAGGAAATCACATTTTACAACCATGCAGTCACTGGTCCATTGTCTGGCCACCAGCTAGAGCTTGGAAATGCAGGCATGTTCATAGCCTAAACTGTCTTCTTGATGGTTCTCACCTGCCTGAAGAGAGTGGTGGATTGTAGCATTGGCTCCTTGGTCCTGATAGAGAGCTCTGACTTGTATAACCTCTGTGCCTACTGCTGCTGAGTCCAACACTTGTGCTTCATAATGGATGCTGCTGAACTGTGGGGGGTGAAGGTTGCATTTCTTCACATGAATGGTGACCCGAACAAAGTTCCTCTTGATGGGGACCTCCTGGTCTCGTACCTGAATGGCAGAGGAAANCCAGCTGAGTCTAGTCTGGGGGATTTTGCAAAGTTGGGGGGGGGGGGGGGGCAGGGAACTCCCAAACCATCATACAGGTACAGTCACATCATACCAGCCTTAGAAGTAGCTCATGAGGACTCTTACAACAAGTGTTATTTTTCGGCTGGTACTGAACCCCTTGGTGGGAATGAGCCTGTGAGCTTCCACACCCTGAACCTGAAAATGAGCAACCAATCACTTACTGTTCTTTCTTAGACCAGAATCTAGTGGTCATCCAATGAAATAAACAGGAGGTGTGCTCAGCACATGGTTAGAGGAAAGCAGGCTGTTACCCAGCTTTCATAGAATGGTAAGGTTGGAAGGAACCTCAAAGATCATCTAGTTCCAACCCCCTGCCATAGGCAGGGACACCTCCCACTAGTACAGGTCACTCAAGGACTTGTCCAACCTGGCCTTGAACATCTCCAGGGAGGGAGCAACCACAGCCTCCCTGGGCAACCTGTTCCAGTGTCTCACCACACTCACTGTGAAGAACTTCCTCCTAACACCCAGTTAAAATCTCTCCTCTTCCAGTTTAAACCCATTGCCCCTTGTCCTGTCATTACAAGAAATGCAGGATACTTATATAGGAAAGGTTAACATCCTGCTTTCCTCTTCCCTTTTGTTCTGGAAAAGTCCTTCTACAAAGCCTGGAACCAGTTTTCATTTCTCCAGTGACCCATATATGCCAGTCAAGCTGATGGACTCAGCCCAGTTTGCTTAGGACTCACCATCACTGTGAGGGTGTGCAGAGGCATGGGCTGGGAACTGAAGCCTTCAGCTATGGTGAGGCCCCCACTGCTTGGATCCAGTTGGAAAAGTCTTGTGCTTTTGGGGTCCACGCTGCCATGGATGGTGTAGATGAGCCCCTTGACTTTGTCCTTGTCTGTTGCACTGACTCGAAGGATTTCCCTCCCCAAGGGAGTATCTTCAGAAATCGTCTTATTGTAGTGGCTCTCCAGGAACTGGGGACGGTGTTGGTTGATGTCAATCACGTGAATAAATGCCTGTAGAGGAGACAGCAACATGAAGGCAGCAGAGACATGGGAGCAAGCTACATAATGCAGGTCTGTAAAATCTCAGCTCCCACTCCCTCTTGAGTGTAGCTGTGCCCTGAGCCTTGTAACCATCACAGCTTTCCAGCTCTTAGGGCTTTGCCATTCATGGTGACTGGGAGCCCTTTTGTCCTTCTGCCCAAGGAATTCCTGCTGTGCAGTCCCTTAGTGATTTTTCTATTTGCTTCCTTTCATTTTTCTCATCTCTCCAGTCTGGCAAACCATTCAGAGTGAACGTGCCTGTGCTTGGCACACGAGGAAACTGTCGCAGCCTGCCATGAAGACCAGCATTTGTTCAGCCCTGCTGCCAACTTTGCTGGCTGTGCCTCCACACCAGCCCTTATTAATTACACACCAGAAAGCTGACAAAGGGGAGATGGTTTGGTAAAGGAAGGGAGAGGTTGGTTTTCTCAAGAGCTGCATGTGTGTGGAGAAGGTATGCAAAGGCAAAAAAGCACTTTTTATCCAAAAGTTCCCTTCTGCATTTAACAGCAAACCCCTGTGAATGGCCTGACTGAATCCTGCCTGCAAAGCCACCAGGCTCCTTCTCTTTGGTCTTCTACCAGCCTTGTCCTCACCCTCATAATGATGTGTTCACTGCATCCTAGGAAGTCCCAACCAAGTGTGATAATTTGCTTCCTTTAGCAGACCCGAACATGCCAGGGGTGTTTTGCACGAGCAGGTTTTCCGACATCTGCTAGGAGCCTCCAGTGCCAAGATAAACGTAGGGATGAGATGCAAGGTGGCAGGGAATGCACAGCAGGCAAGGTGGGGCTTTGTTTGTTTGTTTGGAACAATACTTGAAGCTAGTTGACATAGTGTTTCACAGGAATGGTGAAGTTCCTCACTCGTCATCCCCCTCAAACCTCCGCCGCCAATTTCCCACGATAAGCGTCACCGATGGGCGACTCACGTCCTAGGCCTTGCTGTGCAGCAAGGGATGGATTCCTTGGCTGCTACTTATGTGTGGAGAAAATGGTTGGTGAAAGATTAAGCCCTGAATACCCTGTGTGAGGGTAGGTCAAGATGGGCAAATCTCAGCAGCTGTTTTACCTGAGGCTTGGGTACATTGAAGTGCCTCCCGCCATCAGCACTTGCTTTTCATGTGGCCTCTCAGGATATAGCATCTCTGCAGCTGCTCCACTCATCCCCTGGACCTCAGTGCTGATGTGTTAGCAATGCTCCACACACCTGGAGCAGCACAGGGCAGGCTTCACTTCTTGCAGATGCATCTTTTGCTGGCTTTACTTAGGTTAGTGAGTCCAAGGAACATCCCTTGACATGGTACCATGGACCCCAGCCTGATCTGACTGCATATTCAGTGTGGAGGGGTTGGAAGGGACCTTTGGAGATCATAAAGTCTAACCCCCCTGCCAAGGCAGGGTCATCTAAAGAAGGTCACAGAGGAACACATCTGGATGGGTTTTGAATGACTCCAGAGATGGAGACTCCAGCACTTCTAGGGACAGCCTGTTCTGGTGCTCTGTTACCCTTAAAGAGGTTCCTTCTCATGTTTAGATGGAACTTCTTCTGTTCAAGTTTGTGCCCAGTGCTGGCAGCATCAACTTAGGTCAATTCATTTCCCTTATGTCCTAGCACACTGTCCTAGCCATGCTGTAAATCAGCCTGAGCAGCTGAGAGCAAGCTGAGGTCTGAGAGTATGAGCTGCCACCCTAGCTTGGCTGGTGGAATAGTTGTGTCCTTGTGTGCTGGCTGTGATCAGCCTGAGCTGGCCTGGGCTTTCCTAGACCTTTGTGTTTCCAACAACATTTAAAAAAAAAAAAAAAAAATCTTAGCTTGCTACTTAGGCAAGACTTGTGTCATTGTGTAAGGTAGGATCACAGTGAAAGCAGAGTTTTGTGGCTGGCAGCTGATCCAGAGCTCAGTGGAGTCAGAAGAAGGACTACCTTTGGCATATATGCTCACTCCAGGTGGGGTTTTTACTAAAGAAAAAATTCCTTACCTGGGTTTTGATGGTAGTGGACCCATCAGTGACTTCTACTGTCAGGTTATAGCTTGACTTCTTCCTTGCATCGAGGGCTCTTGCAATGACCATGCTGCCTGTACTCTTCTCAATGTCAAAATCCATGTCATCATCACCACCTGGGATGAGGGAGAGAGCAGGAAAGAAAATGAGAGGGCAGTTACAATCAGATTTCTATCTGGAGCAAGCTGTAGGTGCTGGCAAGCTCTGCAAGAGAAGGGGTTCTAGAGGCTGCCTGGAGATCCAAAGGATGAGGATCTCTCTTCCAGACACCAAACATGAGCCACACAAGACACTCATTCCTAGCCCTGTATAAGTGACATGTCAGGCAATGTACCTTGACTGGGAATGTGTAGACATTTGCTCTGGCTGTACGTCTTTGGCCACCACTAGACTGGGGGCAATGCCATAAGTGAAGTTTCCCCCAAATCTGGAAACTCCATGCAAAATGTGATAAATGGTTATAGGAGACAGGGAGGATGTGGAGAAGCTGGACAAAGGTAGTCATATGTGGAGGCAAAGGAGTACAAAAGAGAAGGTAAGGGGAAGGGAAGGTGAAAGGATGCACATATGTGTATGCTTGCCTGGCCAGATCTGCAACAGGCACATATGAACATTGATTTATCTGCACAAGGCCTCCAGCTGTGCTGCATCACAGGCTTAGCATGGATCAGGGACCTGTAGGGTTGAGCAACACTCCTGCTGGCTTCTAATCCAAGGTCACACTGTGGGCACATCAGTGATGGTCTTCACTGCCACAGTTGGCTGCCTGTGAGTTACCTGAAAGAGCCCAGCACTCGAACAGTTGGGGAGGCAGACGGTGCTGCCAGGGGGAGCAGAGCCTGTTGCCTCCAGCCCAGATGGCCTTGTAGTGCCAGGAACCCCAGGCCTGAGCAGCTCAGCAGCAGAAGAGTGGCCTTCATGCTGGTGCTGCTCAGTCCTGGCATGGCAACTGGCTTCTCATGCCTTGCTTGATGGTGGCCTGTTAGTTCTCTATTGCAGTGAAGCATGGCTGTGCTGCTCTGACATATGGAAAGGAACAAGCTGTGTTCCTGTGATTTATCCCAGGCCTCAACTACTCCCTTTCTGGCTGCTTGTTGCTCTGGATTTTGCTTTGTTCTCTTACCAGTTGGAAAAGTCTTGGCTGGTTGTTAAATTATACATCCTCCCTTTATGGGAGAAATGCAGTGGTTGCCAGCAATGGGACTACCTTTTTCCTGCTGGGAAGCAATCAGAAAGAAGCAGATAATGAGGAGAAGGGAGACTCATGGATGCCTTTCCCTGAGAAAAGAGAGAAGAGTTCCTTTGGCAGGAGGGAGCACTGAAAAGAGATGAGGAAAGATGCTGCTTTGTCAAGGTTTTTGCAGATGCCACCAAGTCCAGTGACAGAGCCTTGGTGGGCTGGGGAAAGTAAGTTTTTGAATAAGGTGCTGAAGACTCCTGGATCTCTGTATCACCCACTTGGTTGCCAGTTATTGTGATGTTTTGCTTCCCTAGCGGCGATAATGAAATCCTGTCCTCTTCCACCAGGAGAGCCCTGAGTAGTGCTTGGTGCAGCAGGGACTGGCAAAGGTGAGGCTGAGCATGCAGGCAAGCACTCAGGAGGGAAATGCTGGGGGTTACCAGAGGAATGCACCCTCATTTCTGCAGACTAAAGAGACATTACTAATGCCAGATAAGCCTGGCACTGGTATTGTCTGCTCCTTGCAGCTTTGTATCTCTTGTTGCTTAATTGTATTTATACACCATTGTCCTTGCCCTAACATCATGATGGAAAAAACCGATTCTCTTGCCCTGTTAAGGCTTTGTCTGATGAGAGCAAAGCCCTGCAGGCAGTGTCAGGCACAAGGTGGATTGGGACACCACTTCAAAACACCAAATGGCTTGATTGCATTTGGCCCTTGTTTGTAGGACCGGTTCAGCACGTGCGCTGCCTGGCGAGTCCCCTGGGGTGACATCCCACGTCCCCTCTGCCCTGGCACTGTGCACCTTAGAGGAGGCCCAAGAGCCTCTTTATGTCTAAGACATCGCTGGGACGCTGTGAGGCGCAACACGGAGCCCCATCAGCTAGGTCAGGCCAACTCTTTGAGGAATCCTTCCCTATCAGCTCCTTGTTGAGATGCTGGGCTCAAGCAGGAAGGGAGAGGTGGGGCGTGTCTGCACGACTCCACCAGACACCTGGATCCTCGCAGGCTGTTTTACCACAGCCAGCAGTGTCACTCGATTCCCAGGAGGAGCTGGGACTGGCGTGCCCTGCCTTTCACGTGACATCGGAGAACACCTCAGCCATTGGCAAGTCCCAGAATGTCATTAGAAAAGTGTTTTAGATAATTGCACTTGGCACCAGAGCCCTTGGATGTGGAGCTTTGTGTACGGTTGTTTAAGCCTTTTGGTGTCTGTGAGAAAGCTTCCCCCGTAGCTCACCTACACCTAAAGCAAACAACTTCATTAGCTCAGGCATGCGAGTGCCAAAAGCCAAGGGAGCTGGGGCAAACCCTCCCAGACACCACTGCCTGGCTTTAATTTCTGTGTCTCACCTGTGATATTAAACCACACTTGGCTGGGGCCCATTTCAATGCTGATCACTCCCACCATGTGGTTTACAGGATCTGTCTCCATCACGGCAAAGTTAAAGTGGGGTTCGTCGAAAGCTAATGGCTCCGAGGAGGGGCCAGGCCGGGAGACCCAGCTGATGTGGAGCCGCACGTGGGAGGACAGTGGTGGGCTGCCTCCATCTGTTGCCTTCACCTGCCAGGAAATGCACATGCAGTCAGGGTTTAGTCCATGGGATCCTCACAGCAAGCTGCACCTCTCACTCACCAGGAGCTGCAGGTCTGAGTGTACCCAAAACCTCACAAACCAAATCTTGACCCGTGGCTCTGTGCTCTGGCTGCTTCCGAGGTGCAGCCACACAACCTGGACTCCTCTTGCCCATTAAGAAAATCTGACAGACTCAATCCACAGCAGAGACTTGAATCACAAGCCTTGTAGGACAGACCACAGCGCAGGAGAACTTGAAACACATATCCAAGCCCCAGGATATCTAATGCAGACACCACTGAAACCCAAAGACTGCTCAGGTTTGAGTCCACAACTGTATGGGTCTGTGGATCACTGTCTTCATCTCTGAGCGTGGGCTGGCCAGTTAATTTAAAATTTCTCTTCCATTATTAATAGCTTCTGCATTTCTCATAATTCCCTTCCAGTTTCTCTCTCTGCAACTCAAGTCTGTCTCGCTCAAGTTCTCCTCCCACCACTGCATTTTCTCCATCTTTTTCCTTCTCCTACCTATTCCGCTTTTGCAGCCTTCCCTCTCTTTCCCTCTCCACCCACCTCTTCCCATTGGCTCTCCCTGTTTCCCCCCTCCTCTCACCGTAAGTATGTTGTATTCAGAAGCAGGAAAAGCTTTCCTGGAGAACACCATGCCAGTAGTGGGGTTGATGGTGAATATCCCCTCCTCCTCCTCCTCGATGGTGTAGGTAATCTGGCTGTTCTGCCCCTGGTCACGGTCTGAAGCAATCAGCCTGTAGACTGGCAGTGGTGTCTCTGAGGCTTCTCTCTCGGGGAGCTGCACCATGAAGAGCTTGTGGGGGAAGCTAGGAGGACTGTCATTGGCATCCAGGACTTGTATGACAACTCTGCTGGTGGACTTCAGGGCTGGCTCTCCATTGTCAGAAACAGCCACCTGCCAGCAAGCAAAGGGAGCAGGTGACATAACTGAGGCCACGACCATCCAACCTTTATCCCGGTGAGCACTGACTAAACCAGGATTCTGCATGGATCTGTGCTTGCATCTCAGCATTTTCAGAGACATTGCTTCTCTCTGCAGGGTGAAGTCTGGTAGCTGCAGCTGGCATCGTGCAAGGCTTTTGTATGCACAGGGAGACACATCGGCAGGGCTCCTACTTACAGCTGCTCTGGGCAATGGGTCAGATTGGTCACCAGGGATCACACAGCTGAGAAGGTTTGTACTGAAATGGGTCAGCAGATGATCACCCATCCTCACTGTGCTGTGCCTGTGCATGCTGCCAGCACATCACATTGCAGAGAGAATGTGTCTCACTAACAGACAGATGCACCTCAAGATCCCTCTGATGTAGATGCCCATGGGCAGGAAGGATATGGGCTGGTGACACAAAGCTGCCCAGCAGTGTCTGATACAATGAGGTAAATGACAGTGTATTTCTCTGGCTTACTCTTTCCCCCATAATTTGTTATCCATCCTGCACAAGGACAATTTCAGTCCTCTTTTTGCATTCCCACAGCTTCCAAAACAGGCCTTTTGCTCCAGTCTCCTGTGAGGAAATAATGAACCCTGCAGTACTGCTGCAGCTGTCTCTTAGGGCAACATACACCATTTAATTAAGTTTCCCAGCAGTTGGGAGCTGATGGGATGAGATTCCTTCACTGTGCTCCAACTTGCAAGGAAAGCTCTTTGAGGACTTAATACACTTGTAGGTAAATAAGGCTAATTACAATCATCATTACCCACCTCTAGGATATGTTCAGCCTTGTATTCTCGATCCAGCTGCCGTGAAGTTGTAGAAATCAGGCCTGCCAAGAAAGAAACCCTTTGAGCTCTGAGACTCAGCATCCAAGTAAAGCCGGGGCTGACCAAATCCCTGTGTGCCCCACATCAGCCTGCCTGGCCTGTGCCAGATTCCCTTTGTGATCAGAGAAAACAGATACCCCCAGAGGGCAAGTTGTCCACTCTCAGGGGGAATCCCTGTGCCAAGGAGCTGCTTTTGCTCCTCTGGTTACAGACACCACAAGGGAGGGGGAACACCGACCAGATACTTACAAACCAGATACCTACATCAGCTAAGGTTGTCAAGATATTTGGTGAGAAAGGCTCCAGCACTGTGCAAACAAAACTTTTCTTATGCCTTGAAGTAAGAAACATTCTGCATGTGCTGACACAAGCCTGCTAACAAGTCTTGACTCCTATTTTCCCTGCACTCTTTGTAATTTACAGTGTTCTGACAAAAGTTTGTCTTGTGTCTTGGGAAATTCTTTCTGTTCTGTTGCTAGAACAAATGCATTCAGGCTGAAAATAATGTTTAAGTCTTGCTGAGAGAGAGGATGAGTCCTCTAACAATGGTAAGTCTTGAGGGATTTCTTCAAGACTATAACTACCACAGGGGATAGGTTGGTTGCGGGAGGGGGGAGTTGTGGCTATAATAGACTGGAGTTTTAAAGAAAATGATCATAATTGCCTCTTTTTAGCCTGTCAGTGACTAAGCTGAGTAGATGTATGTGTGGAAAGGACGGAGCTGAGGCTTGTATTTCCATGTCTGTTTTGATCATGGTCCTTCCACCTCAAAATTAGGAGAAACTTCTTTACTGCAAGGGTGATGGAACACTGGAACAGGCTGTCCAGAGAGGTTGTGGAGTCTCCTTCTTTAGAGACTTTCAAGACTCACCTGGATGTGCTCCTTAGTGCCTGCCCTAGGCTATCCTGCTTTGGCAGGGGGAATTGGACTAGATGATCTCTGGAGGTCCTTTCCAACCCCTACCCCATTCTGTGATTCTTATTGAGTGCCTTGGCTCTTCACCTTTGGGGAAAAGCAGCTCTATCCCATTTTCACAACTGCTTCCCAGGTGATGGGAATTGTATATATAATGTATGATTGTTCTGACAGTCATCACTTGGAACAGGCTGCCCATGGAGGTGGTGGAGTCACTATAGAATAGTAGGATTGGAAGGGACCTCAAAGATCATCCAGTTCCAACCCCCTGCCATAGGCAGGGACACCTCCCACTAGTACAGGTCACTCAAGGCCTCGTCCAACCTGGCCTTGAACACCTCCAGGGAGGGAGCAGCCACAACCTCCCTGGGCAACCTGTGCCAGTGTCTCACCACCCTCACTGGAAAGAACTTCCTCCTAACATCCAGTTTAAATTTCCCCTCTTCCAGTTTAAACCCATTGCCCCTTGTCCTATATTATAAGACCTTGTCAATAATCCCTCCCAGCCTTCCTGTAGGCCCCCTTTAGATACTAGAAGGCTACTCTAAGGTCTCCTTTAAGCCTTCTCTTCTCCAGGCTGAAAAGCCCCAACTCTTGTAGCCTGTCCTCAAAGGAGAGCTGCTCCAGCCCTCTGATCAGCTTTGTGGCCTCCTCTGGACCCGTCATCATTGCTGGAGATATTTAAGAGTTGTGGATGTGGTGCTTAGGGACGTGGCTTAGTGGCAGTGGCTTAGCAGTAGCTGTGGGATTCTGAGCTCTGGGTGAGTGGTTTGAGNCAAGACTCACCTGGATGTGCTCCTTAGTGCCTGCCCTAGGCTATCCTGCTTTGGCAGGGGGAATTGGACTAGATGATCTCTGGAGGTCCTTTCCAACCCCTACCCCATTCTGTGATTCTTATTGAGTGCCTTGGCTCTTCACCTTTGGGGAAAAGCAGCTCTATCCCATTTTCACAACTGCTTCCCAGGTGATGGGAATTGTATATATAATGTATGATTGTTCTGACAGTCATCACTTGGAACAGGCTGCCCATGGAGGTGGTGGAGTCACTATAGAATAGTAGGATTGGAAGGGACCTCAAAGATCATCCAGTTCCAACCCCCTGCCATAGGCAGGGACACCTCCCACTAGTACAGGTCACTCAAGGCCTCGTCCAACCTGGCCTTGAACACCTCCAGGGAGGGAGCAGCCACAACCTCCCTGGGCAACCTGTGCCAGTGTCTCACCACCCTCACTGGAAAGAACTTCCTCCTAACATCCAGTTTAAATTTCCCCTCTTCCAGTTTAAACCCATTGCCCCTTGTCCTATATTATAAGACCTTGTCAATAATCCCTCCCAGCCTTCCTGTAGGCCCCCTTTAGATACTAGAAGGCTACTCTAAGGTCTCCTTTAAGCCTTCTCTTCTCCAGGCTGAAAAGCCCCAACTCTTGTAGCCTGTCCTCAAAGGAGAGCTGCTCCAGCCCTCTGATCAGCTTTGTGGCCTCCTCTGGACCCGTCATCATTGCTGGAGATATTTAAGAGTTGTGGATGTGGTGCTTAGGGACGTGGCTTAGTGGCAGTGGCTTAGCAGTAGCTGTGGGATTCTGAGCTCTGGGTGAGTGGTTTGAGTTGATGACCTCAAAGATCTCTTCCAACCTTGACTGTTCTGTGATTCTGTGTAGGTCTGCCACACACAAGTGGTTTTGTCCATTCCCTGCCCCTCCTGCTTCCCGTGTTAATCACAGTGTTTGTTCCTCGTGAGGCTAAGTCCTGCTTCCTCACACAAGGGAAAGGCAGAGAGCATTTCCCTGAATGCAGGCTGGGAAATGGTTTGCATGGGAGCAGAGTGTGCTCCCAGCCCCGCGTGCACATGCACTTGTGCATCCTGACAGACTTGTACATCAGAGCTGCGTGAACCCATCTCAACTCTTGTTTCTGGTCCGAAGCCAGGGAGTTTTAATTAATAACCTTGTTTTCAGTCGTATCATACTTTGGGGTATTGCTGCCTGAGCATGACAGGCAGGAGAAAATTTGAAATGGCTGCAGGAAACACTGGGCAGCTGAAGGAGGGTGTGAGAAGCAGCTGCCTTGGAACAGGGCTATTGTGAACGTTTCCACTTGTTCTCCTTGGATTATTCATATTTGGCATCAGCTGCTGCACTAAACATTTATTTGATGCCTTTAAATCATAAATCAACACTCCTTAATGTGTTACAACAAGGTGATCTGAAAGACTCTGTTTGCATGTATGTCACGGATATTAATATTTTTCCCTCCCTAATCTTCCCTTTGACATCTTGGCAGGTGAAAAGGACTCAGCAGTGGCCTGAGAGGACACTGGGTAAGGAACTTTTGAACCTTCTCTAAGGCTCATGAGAGGCTATGGAACTCCAAACCTCTTGATATGCATGGAAATGCTCCCTTAATGGGAACCCAAAGAAGGAAGACTAGTAGCAATTCAATGAGATCTCTGATGCTCCTGTCCACACTGCTAGCAGGCTGGAGAGGACTGAGCAGCAGAGCCTAAAACTCCAGCTGCCTCAGGGGATGGTTCAGAATTTTGACCTAACAAGCCCACAGGACACATAGTTAAACATTGACAAGGGAGCCACCCAATACCTGTGTGCAGACTGGGGACGTTTCCAGTCTAGTGGGTTGCAAAATACAGTTGCAACAGACTGACATCTTGTTTGCACTTGGTGCATGCCAGCTGACGGAAAGTAACTTAAAACCACTCTGAAGTGATTATTCGGATTTGCCTGGCCACACCCTGAAATTCTTTCATGATGTAATGATCAAAAAATGAAATAAACCAGGACCGTAGCTGAGCTTTCTAGAGCTGGAGAAGGACTGTGGTGAAGGTAGATGAACTGGAACTTAATGGCTATCTTGAAGATCTGGACATGCTCTGGTCTCTTCTCAGAGCTAATTAGTGACAGAACAAGAGGGAATGGCCTCAAGCTGTGACTGGGTAGGTTTAGACTGGATATTAGGAAAACTTCTCACAGAAAGAGTGGTCTGGCACTGGAGTGGGCTGCCCAGGGTTGAGTTGGTTGAGTTACCAGCCCTGCATGTGTTTAAAAGTTTTTTTTGATGTGGTGCTTGGAGGTATGGTTTAGGGTGAACCTTGTAGAGTAGGGATATGGGTTGGACTTGGTGATCCTGAGGGTCTGTTCCAACCTGAATGTTTCTGTGATTCTACATTCAGCTCTTCTGGGCAGTAAGGGCTGGCTCTGCTCTCTGCCACAGATCCACACTGCATCCCAGCTGGAAGTCTCAGCAGGTGGCACGTTTGGGTTAGCTTCGTGGCTGTTGAGCCACCGGTCAAAGGGTTAACTACTCCACCTGAGCCCAGGTGAAGTCCCTCTGCCCCTCACTCAGTGCTCAGTTGTGGCTCCAGAGCCAGCTAGCAGTCTGCTTTGAGATCAGCTGTGAGTAAAAGTTAATCAGCCTNTTGTCAAGGTCTTTTAATGACAGGTTGAGGAGGAATGGGTTTAACTGGCAGAGGGGAGATTTAAACTGGATGTTAGGAAGTTCTTTACAGTCAGGGTGGTGAGACACTGGCACAGGTTGCCCAGGGAGATTGTGGAGCACAGAATCACAGAATGTGATCAAAGATCCCTGGAGGTGTTCAAGGCCAGGTTGGATGAGGCTTTGAGTGACCCGTTCTAGTGGGAGGTGTCCCTGCCTATGGTACAGGGGGGTTGGAACTAGATGATCTTTGTGGTCCCTTCCAACCTAAACCATTCTATGATTCTGTGATGCCCGAGTGGAGCCGTGGGGCCGTGCGGCTGCCAAGCTGCACAAAGTGCCAGCAGTGCTCACTCGGCAGCTGAGCACCCAGAGACAGGGAGCTGGGGGTGGGATGTGGTGCTTCAGAGAAGCCAGATGGAATTAATGCATATTTTGATTTTGTTGCTACTTGGTTCTACACCCAATGAAGCCAGAGGGCTAAAATGGAAGTGGAAACTGTTATTAAAGGGGAACTGCTGTCAGCTTTTGTGGCCTGGGGGAACAGTTCCTGGGTTCTTTCTGCTGTCACCTACAAGGACCTGGGAAGTGCAGGTTTTTGGTTTTGGTGAGTGTGTTCTGTGTGTGCATGCATGTGAGGTTGTCAGAGCAGCCCCTGCCTCACTGGAAAATGCCAGCCCATCCCATGGGGTTTGTTGATCCTGTGGGTGTCCTTAATTTCTGTCCTTCTCTGTGGCCCTGAAGATTTCTGCCGAGTTCTACAGAGACTGAGCAAAACTGTCAAAGGTTTTAATTGCACTTGGCCAACTAGCAAAGCTCTGCCTTCACCTGAAAGTCCAGAAACAATCTCTTCTGCTGCTCATGTACAGGTAGGCACAAGCTCTGCTCTTGCAGCCTATCTACACACAGCAATGGGAAAGGATTGTCTGAAGTTCTCCTGCTTGCTGCTTGGAAAGGGGAGAGAGGAGAGCTGGTCATGTTGCAACAGTAGCAGCAAAATTAACAGTGCATTGTTGTCAGGGAACAAAAAAAAAAAATAATAACTTCTGCTGGCAGGAGCAGGGCTGGGGTGGAGGTTGCTGGCCCCCTGCCCTTGCTGCAGGGAGGAAAATCTAAGATAGTTAAAATAGCCAGAATCAGGTTTGCAGGTGGTGGGACTTTCACAAGAGCATGAGAAGGGAAGAGACTGTTCTCCCGAAATCCTCTTTCTCTTGCCTCACTGTGGTTTCCATTTCATCCTCTCTTCTCTGTTCTCCTTCTCCTGCCACCTGCCGTCTTGTTCTGACCCAGCTTTGCACTGCTCCATGCTCGACTGGAGCCTGGGGCATGTTGGCTCGGGGAGCAACAATGCAACCATCCCTTAGATGTAAAGGGCAGGCTGTGTCTGGGTTGTCCTTTCACACAGAGAAATGCAGGGAACCACAGACAGCCTGGG
This sequence comes from Ramphastos sulfuratus, assembly GCA_013399055.1. NCBI lineage: Eukaryota > Metazoa > Chordata > Aves > Piciformes > Ramphastidae > Ramphastos > Ramphastos sulfuratus. The sequence goes on along the minus strand of WBNM01043822.1, from coordinate 168,189 downwards.
GAAGCCCTTGGACACTGACACAGCAGAAGCACCAAAAGAACAAGCAAGGAATTGAATGCAGTCCAAGGAAAAAGGATTCTCCAAGCAGCCTTTCACTGGGGCTCATGGCTTCATCCTGACTCTTCCTGCCACAGCCTCCCAATTCCTCCAGTCCTGCCTCGACTGGAACCCCTGTTCACATCTGGGACTACAAACGCTGCCCAAAACAAGCTGAAAACCTTTTCAGCAAAAGAATCCCTCAAGCCTACTATCTCCCCATCTCTTCATGTATCTATCTCTGTCTCCCACAAACACTGCTCTGCACCAGGTGCCAGGCTGGGCTGGAGAGATTCCATCGCCGATGGCAGAAAGCTTTCATCTCACTGCAGTTTTATTCCTTCTTCTCATTAGCCTTGCTTTTATTTTCCCTCTTTTTCTCCACCCTCTTCAGAGAACTAAGAGCTGGAAGAGCTTTGAGCTCTCCTGTGATAGTTCAGGGATGCTGGAGGAGCCAAGCCCTGCTGAGGGACAGTTATCCCAGCTGTTTCTGTCTCCCTGCAAGGCTACAGGAGAAGTTAAGGGCCTTGCTGGTTATGCCTCCACTGGTCAACCCACCCTCATGTTGGGATACTGGATCATATGCCTGCTCCAGGATCAGAAACAGGTTACTTGCAATGTGGTGGCACTGTGCCCTGAAAAATTACCAAAGGCTATTCTGCAGAGCTATTCTGGGTGTAGATGATCCTCTTGCAACAGTAAATGAGGACCTTAATTCCTAGTAGTGCACAGGATGAGAACAAGCTTCCTCCTCCCCTCCCTCTAAGAGTCTCCCACCAGGAATGCCCTGCCTGGGACAGACTCTGACCTCTGTCCTTGTTGTGCTCTGCCTTATTTCAATGTCCATGTGACCCATTTGTCCTTTGAGTGTGGGACAAAAGAGAAGTCTCAATCAGAGTCTTCGTAGGAGCTCCTTTCTCACCCAAGTGCTGGAAGAGCTCCTGACACATGCAGCTTATCCTGTCCTTTGCTCAACTGGTGTGACAGAGTAGCTGGCTCTGTGGTTTCCTCTTGAAACTTCAGTGTTTATTAGTGAATAATGTGATAGCTTTGCCACAGACAGGGAGCTCTGCCTACTCAAGCTATTTTGATGTTCTAGGATTTGGGATTGACCATTGATGAAGTATTAGCAACCTGATATTTCAAGAACTGAAGCAGAGGTCTCTTCCAGCCTGGTTGATTCTATGATTTCTGGGTCTTTTGGTGATCTTTTCCCCTAGGTAGTCAAAGAAGTGATGCATTTACTGCATTTGAAAAACAAAGGATATGTCCTAACTAAAGATGCAGAGTAAGTGTCAGTGGTCTAGTAGCACTGCAGTGCTCAGATACCTGCAGTGCTTTCTCTCTTCTCCTGTCCAAATGTTCTGCAGTGCACTGGGATTAGCCTTTCCTGGAATACAGCCCTGCAGTGATGTGAATGACCAAGACTTGAAAGAGCAGCAGTTCATCTTCCAATGCTTATTGTGGCCTTTCAGTATCTTAAGGAGGCCTACAAGAAAGCTGGGGAGAGACTTTTTAGTATGTCAGGTAGGGATAGGACTAGGGGGAATAGAACAAAGCTAGAAATGGGTAGATTCTGACTGGATGTTAGGAAGAAGTTATTCACCATGAGGGTGGTGAGAGCCTGGAATGGATTGCCCAGGGAGATGGTGGAAGCCTCATCCCTGGAGGTGTTTAAGGCCAGGCTGGATGAGGCTCTGGGCAGCCTGATCTAGTGTGAGGTGTCTCTGCCCATGGCAGGGGGGTTGGAACTGGATGATCCTTGTGGTCCCTTCCAACCCTGACTGATTCTATGATTCTATGATTTATGATTCTATGATCTATAATTCTATGCTTCACCATATGGCTGAGGCCCCATCCCTGGAGGTGTTTAAGGCCAGGCTGGATGAGGCTCTGGGCAGCCTGATCTAGTGTGAGGTGTCTCTGCCCATGGCAGGGGGGTTGGAACTGGATGATCCTTGTGGTCCCTTCCAACCCTGACTGATTCTATTCTGTGATTCTATGACCACCAAGCTGAGACCAAAGATTGTATTCTCATCCTGCTTGATGGAGCAGCTAGCATGTCCTTGTCTGCAGAATAAAAATCCTCCCAGGGTTTCCAGTAAGCAGCCTACAGCCCTGAAATTTAGCCAGGCTGTGATACTCTTTCTGACAGTAGCAGCAGATGACTTCTCGTCAGATACTGTAAGCATGAGGATGTAAACTGCCCATTTTATGCCAGTGTTTGCAGGTAATTCTTTATCCTTTATGATGTCAGGCAAGTAAAACAATGGATAACTGAATTCTCACCAAGCTTAGAAGCAGGTCCTTAAACAACCTCCAACCTCAGTGTTTAAAGATTAGAGACCTCCAGTAACTATCCAAGAGATAAGATGAGCTCATGGGTTTCTTACAGGACTGGCAAACATATCACTCTTCACTTCACATGCAAAGCAAATTACCTGACTGTAGAGGGAGATGGATGGGAGATGACTCATACTTAAGGGCTTTTTTGGTCTAAGTTTGGAATGAAAGGGTTGGCTTAGAGGTGAGGTGTTTCATTAGCATTAGGTTTTGCCAGTGTCTCTTGTTTTGCCATAAAATGCAACAACCTTGGACCATGGATTTGCAGCCCTGCACTGGCACTGGGTGACAGCTTTGCCTGCAGCATACAGAGTCTGAATTTCCTGTGGAGTGGAGCTCAGTAGGGGAGGGGAGCTAACCTGCTGTCCTGATAGCCCTTTCTGGTTCACAGCCCATGGCAAAGGCAGGTGGTCTGCTAAAACACAGCCTCTGAAGTCACCTCTCTGTGGAACCCACTGTTTGTGTGTGGTGTCCATGGGGCTGAGTCGTGCATAGTTGTTTGGACTGCATAGGAAAGTTGGATGCAGAGCAGTACCCTGACCTGGCTAAAATGCTTCTGACAGTGGAGGTAGCTGCAGCTGTGGGTAGCAGTGATCAGTTAGCTGGTATGTCCAAGGGTGTCTACAGGGTGATGCATAGGCACCCTATGAATCTCTTGCACCCAGAATCATAGAATGGTAAGGTTGGAAGGGACCTCAAGGATCATCCAGTTCCACCCCCCTGCCATAGGGAGGGACACCTCCCACTAGTACAGGTCACTCAAGGCTTCGTGCAACCGGGCCTTGAACCCCTCCAGGGAGGGAGCAGCCACAACCTCCCTGGGCAACCTGTGCCAGTGTCTCACTGGAGAAGAGGGTCAGTGTTTCAGCAGAACAATTTCTTGCTTAGGTCCCCCTCCTAGGCAGCTGTAGAGGACTGCCAGAGAGCCATCACACTGCAGGTAACACCTAACTGGGTGTTTTTCACTACATCTAGCTTCTTTCTCATCTGAAAGCAAGCTTCTGTCCCACTGCTTTTATCATCCACAGGAGATCAAAGTCATGCAATTAATCCTCTCTCATACTGAGGCTCTGTGCCCTCCCTTCTCTCTTCTCCTGGGAGCTGATGGAGTGAAGGGCTCGGCACAGCTCTCCTTGCCAGCCTGGCCCAATGTCAGCTCTGCTGGGATGGTTTGAGGAAGATGTTTACACAAAACAGCAGCGGGTTTTTGATGGCTCTGAAAGATCTGGTAATTAATCCTCAGATGAAAGATAGGGTCTAGGAAGATGGCAGAAGAGGCTTTACTACACTTAGCACATGAATAGTGCCGGAGAACGGGTGGAGCCTTTAAGTGCAGTGGGATTCATTTTTATTAATCCTGCCTTGGTCTGTCTCAAGAGCAGATAGTCACCTCCAGAAGGGTGTTTCTTGGCTCAGGCTCTGCAGTAGGGCAGTTGTTTACAAGAAGGAAGATTAAAAGCAACCCCTTGGTTCTGTTTAGGGCTTTGAAAGCACATTTGTGTCACTCTAAGAGCCATCTGGATGCAGATAGCAGCCCTCAGGTTGAGAGTTTCAACTCTTAGCCTCCCCACATGGCATGTTTGGAGGTTGGGACTTTTGCTGCAGAAGGAAGGTGTGACAAAGGCAACAGTGTGGGCTGTTTCTGTTGAATATGTAACATCCTTTGGGCACTTGGAAACTTCAAAAATAGAGGCTGAGTTGGGTCAGTCTTACCTGTAATGAGGTTAATGGTGAAGAGTCCTTGAGGATTTCCAGTTAGGATGTGAAAGGTCAGTTTGCCCTCTGAGCTAGAGTCCGGGTCTACGGCATCAAGCTGAAGGACGGATGTGTTTGGTGGGGAATTCTCCATCACAGAGGCGTAGAAGACAGGTCTGGACATCAGAGGTGGGTTGTCATTGGTGTCAGTGACTTCAATATAGATTTCAGTCACAGAGGACAGAGGAATTGTTCCCAGATCAAAAGCCAGCACTGTCAGCCAGTAGTGAGATGTTCCTTCTCGGTCGAGGGGTCCCATGGTCCGGATGGTGCCTAGAATGACAGAAGTTACTTGAGAGGGATTTAAGGAACTCAGACCACTTTATCCTCAATGACAGACCAGCCTGTGTCCCTAGTCTGCTTCCTGGTATTTGCTGCAGGTGCAAACTCTGGAATCAACCTTGTGTGGCTGTCAGACTGCGTGGAAGAGGAGGCAAGAAGACAAAACCTGCTTGCTGCTCCTCAGGTACAGGAACATGCATTGTACATCCCTGCACAACCAACACAGATTTGGATGCTGTATAAACAGAGAGAACATAGGAGTGTCCTATTGGGTCACAGCATCAGGCCCAACACAGGATGTGGTTGAAGCCTTTAGGTGCACCATTTAAAGTGAACTGGCCTTACCTGTGTCCTTTTCAATGCTGAAGACAGACAGGCCGGTGCCCTCCCGGAGGACATATTGAACCTCTCCATCTTTCCCCTTATCGACATCTTTTGCTGTGACCATCATCACTGATGTGCCCTCAGGGCTGTTCTCCTGCACCCAGCCTTTGAAGACAAAGGAGGCAAAGCGCGGTGGGTGCAAGTTCTCGTTGACATCAAGGATGTTCACTTCCAGGTGGCAGAGGGAAGAGCGAGAGAAGGGCTTCCCAGCATCACTGACCTGCACGGTTAGATTGTAAGAGTCCTTCTTCTCATAGTCCAGCTCCTTCTCCAAACGCAGTGCTCCAGTTAGCTTATCCACATGAAATATCATCTCCTCATCATTAACGAGGCTGTACCTCACCTCACCCCCAGAGCCAGCATCTGGGTCAAAAACCTCCAGAAAGAGGAGAATGGTTCCCACGGGCAGGTCCTCTGGGACCTTTACATTGTTGAGGGCTGGGAGGCATTGTGGGGTGTTGTCATTTACATCCTCCAGGGTCACAATGAGATCTGTAACAGAGAACAGCTGGTAGCCTGTTTTGGGCTGGTCCCTTGCTTCTATTTTCAGCACATAGCAAGGCCACGACTCTCTGTCCAGGGCACCTGTAACTGTCACTTCCCCAGTGACACTGTTAATGACAAACTTGTCAGTGGGAGTTAGGAGGGAATATTTTACTCTCCCATTGTCATCTGTATCAGCATCTCCTGCTTTCAGCTGAGCTATTGTTGTCCCTGTCACTACATCTTCTGGTATTGCCACCCAGTAGGCACCTTGTGAGAATTTAGGAGTATTATCATTAGCATCCAACACGTTCACAGCCAAGAGTTTCCAAGATGATTTTTGTGGTGTGCCAAGATCATATACTGTAATATTGAGAATGTAGAAGCTGGTTCGTTCATGATCTAGAGGAGAAAGGACTCGAAGGAGACCCAGTTCTAGGTCAATAGTAAAGCAACTGTCATCATTTCCATCTGAGATGACATAGACCAATTTTCCATTAAACCCAGTATCAGGATCAATAGCTGAGAGGTGAGCGATAGTTGAGTTGATGGGAACTGTCTCTGTGATATCAATAGACTGTGGAAAGCTGTCATCAAACTTGGGAGCATTATGGTTTACGAGGTGCAAGTTCAGGGATGTTTCATCATCTTGTCCCTGGCCTTGAGACTGAGACTCAATGGAGTGTATGATAGTTTCTGTCAGCTGTTTCAAGACTCCTGTTTCCTCACACTGCATCTTGACAGGGAGGCCTTGGCCAACCACAGTGATGTTTACAGATGTTGGCGAGGCGTAGTTCTCTCCATCTGTTGCAGTTATTTTCAGAGAGTAGAAAAGTGGCTGCTCAGAAGGGAGATCTCGCAGAGATACCCTGAGAGAGATTACTCCAGAGATGGGATTCAGTTCAAAATGCTGCAACTCGTTGCCAGACTTGATTTCATATTTGATATGCTGCAGCTCATCGCTGTCGATTGCAGAGACCGTGGCCACAGGGCTCCCAACGGGAAAGTCCCATGGGATGGTGCCACTGCAGCTTGCCTTCTCAAACACAGGAGCGTTGTCGTTGATGTTGCTCAGCACGAGCGAGACGTACACCTCCGTCTCGTGGCGGAAAGGTGAGCCCCAGTCTGATGCCCACACTCGCAGATGATACCATCTCTGCATCAGCTCATAGTCCATTGACTTGGAGGTGGAAATGATGCCAGAGTAGGGGTCGATGACAAAGGGAACTGATTTATGGTTGGCTATGGTGTAGGTGACAAAGCCATTGTCTCCTTCATCTTCATCTGTAGCGCTTACTGTTAAGACACTGGTACCAGGAGGGAGGTTTTCGTCGAAGGCCCCGTGGTATGAGGGCTGACTAAAACTTGGAGCGTGATTGTTGCAGTCAATGATATCAATGACAACAGTCGTGGATGTGTGACTGTTCGTGGTTGTAACCTCAAGCTCAAAACGAGGCTGCTCATAGAAGTCCATTGCTCTGACTGTCGTTAGCAGCCCAGTGTGAGGATTGATTTTAAAGCTCGCACTGTCGGGAGTAGGTTTCAGAGCATATTTAAGATTTGGAAAGGCTGGTGTGACCTTCACCATAACAACCTGGCTTCCAGCTGGGGAAAATTCACTCAGTTGGACCTGGTACACCTCCTTCTCAAACCTGGCAGAGACGTATTTGGAGGGTGGTATATGAACAACTCTAATGGGAGAGAACAGTGGTGGCTTGCTCTTGTCCTTGGCTTGCAGGCTGAGGTTGAAACCAAACGGGTAAAGTAACCAGTTGATCTCTTTGGTTGACACAATCATGAACTCACTGCTCCCAAAGTAGGATTTGATGGCTTTGAAATGTCTTCCTGGATCTCCATCCACAAAGTCAACTGAATCTATGCCTGCTTCTGAATCGCCGCTTTCTACAGACAGGGTTGCATAGAGAAAGTCTTCAGCTGAGTCAGGTGGGGTCACCTTCACTGAGGAGATAGAAGGGGGCTTCCTGGCAGATGGCTCCACTTGGATCGTGAGATTAGCCAAGTTGCCAAGGTTTTTCCTCTCCATGATCTTTCTCATTCTGTCCACAGCCAAAACCTGCAGGTGGTGCCTGCCTTGATGGGTGCTGTTCAGCCTGCCTGTGGTCATGACTGCCCCGGTGGTGGGGTGCACGGTGAACAGGTCGGACTTGGTATTGAGGACATAGTAGAACTCCGCGTTCTGACCAGCATCAGCATCGGTGGCACTGAGAGTGCAGACCACTGTTTTCAGAGGAGTGTCTTCTCTGATGGACACTTTGTAGGATGGGGGAGAAAAGAGAGGTTTCAAGTCGTTTCTGTCCAGAATGTGGATCAAGACTTTGGCCCAGGCTTTGTAGGCAAAGGTGCTCTCTGTGGCCTCGATTATTAACATATAACTATCTTTGACCTCCCGGTTTAAAAGTGCTGTGTTGCTGCTCCTGGTTCTTATTCTCAGGAAGCAGAAATCCCCAATCATGTGCTCCTCTGTTTTAAAGACACCAGTGTTGTCTCCAGAGGCTATTCTGTATCTGATGTCCCACTCGGGTTTTGTCTTGTAAATGCCCATTTTGACATAGCTCTCCACGTAGGTTTTGGGAGCTGAGTTCTCATAGATGGTGGCATTATAGAAGAAGTGGGTGAAGTGCAGAGGGGAAGTGTTGCCTTTCTCACAGCTTGCCTTCTGGACCATGCAGTGCACCAGGAAAACAGCAAAACTCAGGAGGTGCCTTCTGAGAGTGACTTCCATGGTGTGGTGTCTCCTCGGGTCCTGCAGGTGTGAAAGGAAGAACCTTGGTCATTTTTATTAACTTTAAGAAAAAAATCCCCATGGGTTTGGGGCTCAGCCTCACCTCCCTTTTCTCTCTACCTTGACAGCTCAACTCTTCTTCCTTCTGTCCACATCCCCACATCCCCATGCTGACTCAAACTCATTCACTTTCTCTCCTTCAGATTTTGACCTTGTAGAGGGCAAAATGTGACAAGCCGTGCTTTGATCAGGCTGACTTCCTATTGTGTGAATGATGTCTCTCTCCCTCCTTTCTGCCCTTTCCCTTGTCAGACAACATATTTAAACTCTCCACACCCAATCGAACCTCGCTTCTCCTTTGTTTCTCTGTCCTCTCTTCTCTATCTTAACTCTCTCCCCACACAAAGTCTTGCAAAGTATTTTCAAGAGTCAGTATCCAGACTGTGGTTTGATGTCTCTCCCCCACGGTTTGTCTTCCCTTTCCTCTCCCCTTGTTTCCCCACACTCAGCAGAGATGCTCTGCTACATCCTGCAAATTCCTTCTGAATGGTCAGCTCAGCAATGTGACCTTTTTGACAGCTTCAGCTCTGGTCCCAGTCAGGTTGTAGCTCAGTTACCACAGAGTTCTGATTCACGGGGCTGACCCTGGCTGCCTCCTCCGTATTGCTTGAAAGAGCAGGACACTTTGACCGTGTCACCCTCGACCACTGAGTCATTTCTCTGGTTCCTCCCTGCTCATGAAGGGAGCCCTGGGGTCAGAATTCCTGCGGAGGATCTGCCATCCATGTCCACTCACCATCAGCTTCCTTCTCTAACAACTCCTGCACATCTACAGCTCCCTGATTTGTCTCTGTGAACAAAGTGTATCAAAGAAGGACCTGGGGAGCAGGGAGGCGAGTAACAAGGTTGTAACTTTATTAGTGAGCTTTGTGGAGCTTGTTAAAGGATCAAGGCTTGTTCTTTTCAAAACCCAAGTGTGTGCTGCTCTGTGTGCATTTAAGGGTTGAAAGCAGGGATAAGCTAAATATAGGTGCATATATTTCCCCTAGATATCCCAGGAGATCTTTATCTGGGACTGTTTCTTCCTCTTTTAAATTTAAATTATATATCAAGTACCTGCCAGTCATTTGGCACATTCCTAATTTAAACAGGGAAGACTTGTTTTTCCAGACACTTTTTCAAGACTCATCTCTTTAAAAGCCAGAACTAGTTCAATTTATAAGTCAGGTCGAATGGTAGGAACAAATTATTTGAGCCTGACGAACAATGTGTGTCATATTCTCTGCCTGAGATATCTAATTACTGATAAATACAAGGCTGTAACTTTGAGACTTCCTTCAGACCTCTTTTCCTTTGGTAAACAGATGCCAACCATCCAGCAGTCTCCCTGCAGTGGTCAGTCATAGTCTGAAGCTGAAGTGCAGCTACCAGAATTTGTGGAGAAGTTAACAGACTTTGGATCTGATAAAATTCAGGCACTTTTTTTTTTTCCTCTTTTAATGCCATCATTTCACTTTTAGGAAATACAACAAAGTCTCAGGTGCAGAGCAACTGAAAGAAAATCTTGGAGGACAGGGCTAGATGATCCACAAAGGCAGGTGGTTCCTTCTGAGAAGTTGAAAACCGTGTTCTTAAAAGCTCTGCTCGCTACTTAACGACGCTTAAGAGTTTTGCAGCGTGCAGGGACTTGCCTAGAGCTGCTCCCTTCCAACATTTTCAACTGCTGAACCTGGAAAGAAGATTCATGCATGCTGTGAGCGTGCGTCTGCTGGGACTGCGGAGCAGGAAAAGTCACCTATGGTCCAGAGCAGAGTAAGGCAGCAGAATAAAACAGCAACAAAACAGTGTTGTTCCATGAACAGCAGAGTTAATGAAGATGATGGCTTTGTATCTGGGCTAATTGACTTTTTAATTGAATTGTACTGCAATGGCAATGTGAACTCATCTCTTATAAGACATCAGAGAACCCGCAAGGCAGAGACGGTTATGAACTCCACAACCACAAGAAAAGCTGGAGCTAGAGCACATGCCTTCTTGAACACCAGCAATTCAACATGGCAGGATAACCTTGAGCAAGGAGTGGGGTTTCTGGCATTTAACAAGATGCAAGCTTTCTTCTGAGTCTCTCTTGGAATGTCTTTAACCTCACTCTTACCTGTAGGTTTCCTGACATCTAAGGAGAGCTTCACTTGCATTGCTGTTTTTTCCTTTTTTGGGGGGGCATTAACAGGGTTTTTACTTCTCTCCAGCTAACTACTTTGCAAAACCTGTCATGACCTCATATTTGTGAGAGCTTTGCTCTCAATTACAAGTTGGGTTGACAACAAGCAATGGCTTCAGCAGTTATTATGAGGGCTGAAGAGTAACTACACACATGGGGCATGCATGAGGGAGAAGCCTCATTTCCTCTGGAAATGATCTGAAACTTTGAAAGGTCCAGCCAGGGCTGTGGGAGTTTTAGGAGGCATCACCACCAGCTCTTGAACTGCTCCTTCTTTTTGTGGTGGGTCTCATACCCAAAGCCCCAACAGTAGCACAGACAGACCATTATGTCCCCTGGCAGCAACTGCCCATGCTGTGAGATGTGCTCTTTCTTCACCCTCGTACATCTGCTTGGACACTTTCTATCCCAATACTGCTTGGGAAATCCTCTCACCGTTTGAGCAGTTGTGCACAAGTCCATGTTTGGCTCTTATTTTATTCTTTGATGAAAGAATGAGTTGGAGAGGGTTGGTGACACTAATGTACTTCAAAAGTTGGCTTATTCATGCTCGTGAGTGTCCTGGGGTTCCCAGCAGAGCTTGCAACCTCCCAACTCGGAATGGGAAACCATCACCTACTACTTCTAGACTGGAGTTTCCTCTTTAGTAGGTTGCACTGGGGAAAAATGCCACACTGGATGCCTTGTTTGAAGCAATGCCACACTGGATGCCTTGCTTCTCTTTCTCCAGCATGGTGTTAATGTATTTTGAAGAGTAATCTCCCAGGAGACAGCCGTGTGGCTCCTGCTCTACCTTCTGCTTCTAGGATCATTTACACCACATTCACAATGCAAAGCCATCCAGAAGTGGAACTGGGACATTTCCAGAGGCCGTGGTGAATCTCAACAGAACAATGGGGCATGGTGCTCTGAAGAGAGGGTGAATGTGGTTGACTATTGCCTTAGCTCAGCTCCAAGGAAAGCCCTGCTGGAACCACTCCTGTAAAACGTCATTAATGAAGCAGCAGAAACGAAGTGGGCTTCTATGGCTTGTACTGTGGGTGGGAAAGCTCTGGATAATGTGAAAACAGCAGAAACTCAATTTACTAGCCCCTAAAATCCCAGGTGGGTGTCAAGGAAGGGCAGCCTTGCCAAGCTCAAAGGTCCTTGCAGAGGAACTCAAGGATCTCCATGTTGCCTCTGTGTTAGTTCTGCTCTCTGCTATTTCTTTCCATGGCTTCCCTGGGCACAGATGTTCTCCTGGAGCTGGTTGCAGATGGAGAGGTGAATGTGTTGGAGAAAGCCCATGGGTGGGATAGAGTGAGGAAGGTAAGGCAGGTTCCCGACTGGGGGAAATACCAGGGCATCATTATGTGGTGATTCAACCTCCCCTCCTAATCACCAGGCAAGGATCAGAGAGCCTGGAGGGGCTTTGCCCTCAGCCCTGTAGATGCAAACTCCCCACAGAGCGCGTAAACATTTGGAGTATCTCTAATCAGAGCCTAAGCGCGCGTCTAAATTTAACATCCAAATTGTGATCCTCTGTCAAAGACATGCCCAAATCTGTCGGTCTGAAAGGAAGGAGCAAACACAGCACTCAGGTTCAAAGTGTGTGCGTGGGGAGGCTGTGGAGATGGGTGCTGTGGAGGGCCATGGGTGCAGGGCACGGCTACTCCAGTCAGCTGGGGTGCGCAGCTGGGGCACGGGCTTGGGAGCTGGTGGTGATGGCAGTCCTCTGGTGGGGGTCCTCCCTGGGGTCTCCTGCGATGTGTGGGTTGCTGTGTTTGTTGGCCATACTGCAGGAAAGTGCTGCAGCCTGCCAGCAAGCAGGTGTGGCCCCAGCCCCACCCTTCAATTCTCTTCAAGAGAGGCATTTGAAAGCAACAAAACCCCAAAACATGAAACAAGGTGAGCGCTGAATACACCAAGAGCAGGATTGCCCTCGCTAGCTGTGGTGGGAGATTGACCCAAAGTTTGTAGATCAGAAGATTAGAGGAAAATCATCATTTTCTTGGGAAAATATAGACAACTGTTCCCTTATTGCTCTTTTGCCAGCACACATCCCAAAATCTCTTCCTCTTTCATTGTCTCCCATTCTCTTTCTTTCTCTGCCCCCCCATTCTCGTTCTCATTTTTTCTTTACTACAAGAAACAGTTTTCCTCCCCAGGACAGGCACTGATCAAAACCATCCCCAAACACATCAACACCTTTGGTGTTTACAGGCATAGGGCTGAGTTGGAGAAGGGAGATGTGCTTGGTTGTCTTGAATGATCAGTGCTGGGACAGTTTAACTTCAGGTCTGAATTTCAGTGGTCCCTGGACAATAAAGGCACAGAGCAAAAGAAGTAAATCATAGAAGATGGTGGGCACAAGGCTTTGGGAAAGTAAACAGGAGTTGGGACACTGTCTTCTGGCTTGCATGGTAGGTGAGCAGAAGGGTTCAGGCATAGCTGGGTCAACATCCTTACAGCTGCCTGCCAAATAGGATCGACTGGAAAGCAGTCCCTGGGGTTTCAAGGTTGGAAAAGTGACAGATGGAAAAGAATGCTCCTTGTACAGGTCTTGAGCTCTGTGAGATGTTTGGATTCCTAGCACTGAAGTAAGCCCTGTGCATGCTGTGTGGGGGCTGGGATGTTGGCTTAATGTTTGCCTTCTCCTCCACCACAGCAAAGCTAATGGGAATTGGATCCTTTTGCATTTGGTGTCCTGCTCAGTTTTGATGAGTTTCCTGCTGGTCACTCGCCAGCCAGAGCTGTGGGGTTTGATCTCTGTGGGGAGATGGATGGGTTTTGTTCTTTTCTTAGACTTGGAAGAACAAACCAACCCACCTCTTCCCAAGCCATGGCATGGAGCTGTTCCCATGATCTCAGTAGCATTTCTCAGAAGGGGCTGCTGAGTGCAGGCTAGCACTGCTGCTGTTCTTGGAGATCCTGCTCCTGGGATCAGTTGTGGAGTCTCTGCTTGGTTTTGCAGTGAAGTGAAAGAAATACATCCTGCAGGTACTACACAAAGCCAGAAAACTAATGAAAAGAGGCCCTGAAGTTATGGTGTTTTCTTCCACAGTGTATTTTGGGGTTTTCCAGAGCCTGTGGATGGTTTTCTTAGAGCTGTGCTTGCAGAGCTGTATTTTGCACCAGCCTGCTCAGGGACTGTGTTCCTGTGGCTGCAGCTTTTTGCTGGACTTGCAAGATTCCACCTGAGCACTGTTGGGCTGTTCCTTCCCCTTCTCAGCTTTCCAATCTCCAAATGACTTGGATAGACCTTTGGAAACTGTTTCCAGATTGCTAGACAGCCTGGAGCGAGGAGGCTGGTGGTTCAAAACTGGTGCATGTGCCTTTTACAACTGAGTTCTACCCTTGCTCCAAGCCACCCATGAAATGCTGCTCCTGTCTCAGCCAGTGGCCTGTGGGCAGTACCCAGGCCCTGTGCTGTAACCATTTCATGCTTCAGCTCCTTTCCTGGTGATAAAGTGGCTGCATGCTGATGGGGTGGGCTGTGCTGGGGGCTGCTCAGCCGTAAAGCCATGGGATTAATGAGTGTCATGCTACTGTGTGGAGCAGCAACTCTTGCTTGGACTGCTCAGCATGGGGTGGGAAGGTCAGAAATAGGTCCCTGAGCAGAGTGAGTACAGTCCTATAAGCACCATGGAGCATCTTGTCATCTGCCAGCTGGGTCAGGCAGGCATTTTAACCCTGGGAAGCTTGGACCAACAGTGTTTAAGGGGTGTCGGAGAAGCAGAGACCCTGTTGAAGAATTTTAGGGGAAGCCTGTGGGTTGTTGACTTGTGTGGGGCAATCTGGGCCCTAGGTTGGTATATCTGGTATGGTGCTTGGACACCACTTTTCTCTAGCTGGTTGCTGCCTTTCCAGGGTCTAATCTGGCACAGGACCTGTGAGAGGTCCTGCTAGGACTACTGTTTGCTAGGACCACTGTTCGGGGCTGACAGCAGGAGCATGGTGGGACACTGTCCCTGGAGCAGTGAAGGCAGATGTGCAGGACATGGGTTAGTTGCACAGGAGAGGAGAGAGCAGGATGGTCCTCCACATTGGAGGGGTGTCTGGGAAGTGTTGCTCTGATGTCAGCTGCTCCTTCACCCATACAGCTGAATGCTTTCACCACCTTTAGGCATCCACCTGTGAACTGCGTGGTGACAGATTCAGACAGGGTCCAAAGCCACCTTCCTCTGTGACATCTCACTGTGACTGATTCCAGCCAGCTGCTCACTCCCTTTCCCCTTGGATATCCTGCCCACTGCTCTGGTGTCTGCTGCTCCATCCTTATGGCTTTGCTTATGCCCTTCTGCTCTACCTGCTGCTCTGGTTTTCTCCTTCACCAGAGCGAGCAGGTGCCACGTGTCTTTGCTTCCAAGCCATCCCTTGTCCATGGCAAGGCATCAGCTTTTATGCAAAGTCAAAGGCTTTCTCTTGTCACCTTTCCATGCACAATGTGTATTTCTGTCCAATGCTCTGTGAGTAACCCAGAGAAGACAGATTTTGTACTGCTGCCAACATCTAAGCCTGGCTCAGATGTGTGTCGCATAGCTGAGGTTTCTCTGTCATTGTTGTAAGCCTCTGGGAGCTTGTCTGTTAGGCACAGGAGAACTTGAACAGGCTTGAACTCCCCATAGACTTATAAGGGTCAGTGATCTTTATCTGTCTTGACATTGCAACATCATTGTAGAGCAGGAGTTAATCACAGCTCTAGAGCTGTGGAGTCCTCAGTGGTGGTCTGGGTTTGCTGGAGGGGGGCTAGAGGATGAGGGAACCTTGCAGTGCCAACTGCCTTGCTGCTGGCTCCTGTCCTAGAGAGAGTGTGACATCAGGGTGGTTGACTTGCTTGTGCCAAGGGCAGGTGGAAGCATCCTTATGGGTTATCCTAATCATAGAATTCACAGAATGCATTGGATTGGAAGGGACTCTCAAAGGTCATCATGTCCAAACCCCCTGCAGTGAGCAAAGACATCTTTACCTAGACCGAGATGCTCAGGGCCCCATTGAGTTTGACTTTGAATGTCTCCAGGGATGGAGCCTCTACCACATGTCTGGGCAGCCAGATCCCTTTCCTCTGCTCTCCCCTGAAGGGATGAGCTGCTTTTCTCTTCTCACTGATTGCCTCCTGCCCTCCTCACTTAGAGGCAGCACAGGGATAAATCCTGCCTGTGGTCCAGAATCTGCGCTGCACAGATAACCAGGGAGATGTTGGAAGGTGCTGACTATCTCTTTGGCCCGGGATTGCAAGCAAGACAGCCAGAAGACAGAGGAAACAGCAGTGCTCTAGTGGGAACTGGGTACTTGTTACCTGAGAAAAGAAACAGCCCCAGGGGGCAGGGCTGAATAAGGGTAGTGCTAGTAGGAAGGGGGCTTGGTGGGAGCTGCTCCCTAAACATGGTATTAGGGGCCCAGGGGCTGGGCACCGTGGTGCAGCAGCCCAAACATGTTGGCACAAGAGCTACCTGCATTGTGCCAGGTCCTCATGTGAGCGTGCTCCAGCTCTGTTGTTGCTGGGGCTGTGCAGCTCTCTGCCTGGTATTCAGCTCCCATGGAAGCTGCTAACGCCAAGGGCCACATTCCTCAGTCACTACAAGCCAGCTCTCCCAGCAGGCCTGCCGTGACCATCAGCACAGGCTGCATGAGCCCACAAGGGATCCTGGGCTCTTTCTTCAGTGCTTTCTCCTACCAAACCCCATACTGAACCTTTCACATTTTCCCCATGCTTGAGATGCAAATGATCTTGCACCGATCGTCATTGCCCTGTCTGCAGACGGCTGAAGGAAGCTGCTGTGTGGCACCACATTGTCATCCCTCCCTGCTACCTGCTGGATCCACTGGCCAGTTTCAGTTGAATTTAACCAGATAGGTAAAGACTTGGAAGGTGTTGGGTTTGCACAAGCTTTGTGAAAAGCAGCAGGAGAGAGGAGAGAAGTCCAAATTAGGACTCCCAGCTGGAAGAAAAGGCTCTAATGTGAGCCCAACCCGATTATTAGACATCAGAGGATCCACACAAGAGAGCGAGCAAGTGCCTCAGGCAACCAAGCTTCATGAATTCTGCTGCTCACAAACCAGCTGTTTATTTAGGTGCCACAAAGCCTGAGAGATCCTTCCTGGGATCCCAACACACAGCTCCCACCTGACCCACCAGAGCTGTGAATCCAGCCTGGACTCAGCTCCCACCCCAGCCTGGAAAGAGGAGCAGCTCTGCCCAGCATTTGGAAAGGCTCTAACCCTGAGCTGTCTGACCCTGTGAGTCCTCATGTGCACCTTACCTCAACCTGCATGTTAGCAACGAGGACGTTGGCTACATCGCCTGAGTGCCAGCAGTCCTCCCACTCCCTTTCTGTGGTTCCATGTGGGGAACATACATGTTATGCTATGATCTGTGAAATTGATTGGGAAGGAGTCCAAGAGTATCTTGGCACGAAGAGCTGGGTGAAGGACCACATGCCCTGCTAGATCCAGGCTAGCAGCCCAGTGCTCAGCAGGATGTGGACTGCTTGACTTTGCTCTCCCCTGTCCCCTCTCCCTACTCTCTCATTTCTTTCTTTGCTTCCAGGCAGCTCTCATTCATCCACAGACCTGTTCTTGTACCGGTACTAAAATCTCTTCATTCCTTTGCCCAGCTCCCTGCTGGTCTTTCCCTTCTGGTGCCTGAAGGTGAGCACGAAAAGCAGCTTTCTGGTCTGACTGCAGCCTCCTTCACTCTGTTGCCATCTGCCTGCTTTGGGCTGCTCCTTCTCATCCCTCTTCTG
Organism: Ramphastos sulfuratus; assembly: GCA_013399055.1. Lineage (NCBI taxonomy): Eukaryota > Metazoa > Chordata > Aves > Piciformes > Ramphastidae > Ramphastos > Ramphastos sulfuratus. Next base: position 151,217 of record WBNM01043822.1, on the reverse strand, counting down.
TGTTCTAAGGCAGCTTAAGGACACAGAGGACAGAGGAAGAATGAGATGATCAGGTCATGATCCTTCTTTGTAAAAGGATGACCATCCAGGATGCCAATAGCTGTGCCATAGAAATTCCCTGCAGCAGACATTTATTGAATGCAAATAGAAAACCTTCAGCTTCCAGTCCTGCCTGCCCTTGGGAGACCTGCCCACAGCAGCCCACCTCCTCTACTGTATCCACAGGGATGATTCAAACCTAGCCCCTGCCCCGGGGAGCTCAGGGTTTCACTGGAGAAAAGATTAACCCGAGACAGGAGTTGTTGCCCAGGCTGGTCTCCTTGCCACAGTGCATCTTTGTCAGCTCCAGTTCTTCTCCCAGCACAAGGCACTGCCTCCTAGTCCATACTGTCTGCTGCACACACATTTCTGAAAGCTCTTGCCACTGCAACACCTCTGAGGAGCAGGCAGCTGTGTGTGGACACTGCTTGCAGCACCTGTGACAACCAGCTACCAGGCTGGGCACACAATGTCCTTGTCAACCTAAGCCATATGGAATATCTATCCATGGCATAACCAACCTATCCTGGGCTGCCTGAGTCACAGCATCTATCCAGGGTACAGCCTGGTCTGTTCAAAATTGTCCCATGATGTGAGAACATCAAATAACCTCCCTTGGCCATCTCTCCATAATCTTTCTTCCAAAATGCCCAGTTTGGGGCAGTTTTGGTTGCTTAGTGGAGAGGCACATGCAACATGCTCCTTCTTCCACTCTCCAGCATCAATGCAAGCACACAGTCGTTCTTGGGCTGATTTGTCTAATAACCTCCACTGGAGCTCTCCATCCCAAATGGATCGAAACCATATTTGAAGCCAAATACACTTTTGGCCTCTGCAATATCCTGTGGCAACATGTTCCAGACTTTAATTATGCCTTCCATGTGGAAAAAAAAAAAGAAAAAGAATGCTTCCTTTGGTTTGTTTCAAACCTGCTGCTTCTGTGTTACAAACCTTCCTAACAGCCCTTGCAATCTGCCCCTCCCTCGAGTTCCTTCTTCCAAGAATTAGGAAAGAAATTTTCTTTGCTAATAAACCAGTACCTGCTCTATTACCCAGGAAAACTGCTTGCTCAGCAAATCAGCCCCGCTAACAGACAATGGAGCATCGGTGCTGCCAACCCAATCCTGAAAAAACAATCGAAGGGCTGAGGGTATTTAATCCTCTTTGCTTGAGCATGAGACAGGAGTAGCCCACTACTGCCCGAGGTGCAGCTGCACTCTGGTACTCCACACGTGGCAAAAAACAAAGCGAGGTGCAGGGAGCAGGGAATGGCATTGCTGCAGCACGGCGGTAGCTGGAATCATCCTGCAGGACTTGCCTCGGAGCGGTTGGCAGGAGCGTGGGATGCAAAATGCATGAGTTTCTAACAGATGTTTGATTCCAGGTGTTACTCCTCCTTTGAACTCTCCCCTCGTCCATGAATGATGTTCGTTTGGAGGGCTGGGAGACGCACTAGTTTGTGAGAGCATTGAGGTTTGAAACGCGTTCGTGGTGCAAAGCTGCAGCTAAGGGAAAGTTTGAGGAGAGGAGCAGATCCTGCCGTGCTCTCCCCTCTGCGGGCAGGGCGCTTGGGCTCGCTCTAGCTGCATTGTGGAGCGTGTCAGAGCGCGGCGAGCAGGCGGGGAGAAGCAGAGACGGAAGCCCCTGGGTGGGCTACAAACCTCTTGCCTGCTCAGTCCCTCAGGAACCCCAACCGTTTATCAGACAGGCGGATGTCCCCGAACGGCTCCCGATAAGCTGAGGTGCACTGCACAGTGGGAGATGATAAGGGTGCACAATACCAAGCTCCCCGGACACTGAGACAGCCCAGCCTTAGGAACCTGATACAGACTGTTTGCTTTCCGTCCCGAGCCTCCGATAACCTCCCAGGGCTCTCTGCCTGACAGCCTGGAGAGCTGTGGCACCTCTCTACACGTCTCATGCCAGCTCTTTGCCCACTCTGAATGCCGCAGCAGAGGCTGTGGTGGACTCCGTGCCCTTCTGCCTGCACCCAGGCCACCTTGGGTGAAGCAGGAGCCCAGCAGCTGCAGCCCTGCCTGCCTCAGCCACCACACAGCCCAGGTTTCCATACGTGCTGGGAGCTCTCAGCCCTTCATAGCAGCAAACTCAAACGAGCACCAGCGTTTTTTCAGGTGTTTGTCCCAGGCAACCCCTGTGATGTGACAGCTGATCTTTGTCCCTCTGGAGGCTGCACTCCACCAGGTCTGCCTTGAGTTCCCCTGGGAGGCTGATGAGCTGATAGCTGCTGTTGGGAAGGCTTCCTTTTGCTCCAAGCGCCCAGGCCTCCCTCCCTGTATTTTCACCTCTTTCCTCAGCGCTGCACACTTACAGGGGACGTAATTCCTATGCACCCTGAGCTGGGGCTGGATTTTCTCTGGGATTTAATCTCAATTTGGCATCAGTCACTCGAGGGTGAGCAGAGTCACAGTGATGCAAACTCGCACAAGCTTAAACACGCACTCCGGCACAGCGGGCATGGTGGCTCTCGCTTCAGCTCCCTGCCTCTGCTACCTGTCATGGGGGGGGACGACGGGGGGACGGGGACCAGAGCAGGCAGCTTGCTCAGAGATCCCCAAGGCACAGCTGAGTTTGGGATGGTAAGTGGAATATTGGGACAGAGTTTGGAGTGGTACTGCTTCACCCCAGTACGTGGGGGTTGTATGGGGCCAGCAGCTGAGCCTACAGCCAGACGCCATCGCTGCTCCTCAGCAGCAAATCCATTTACTCCAGCACAGACACGCTCCCTGCAGAAATCCTGCCCGTGCAGACACCTGGAGAGCTTCTCTGCTCAGTCCCTCCTCACCTGCCCTGATCAGCAGTGAGGCTTTCACCTTGGCTACCTGGAAGCTACCTGCTTGCACTGCCTGCAGTATGCTAAAGTTTCCCACCTAAGACCAGAAGAAAACTCCTTGCAAACACAGCTGAAGCTTTTCCTGGCTCCTTCTATAACCCCTTGCACTAGGGCTGCCAGGAGGGAAGAAAAGGTTAAAGGCTCTCCCTTCGCATCACAAATACCATTTAGGGTAAGTCTGCTTTCAGCAGAAGTTACTCACATGCAAAAGCAGTTCTGTGACTAAATCTCTGCATCCTCCATGCCTTCCTCCATCCGTGCAGCACAGACGGCTCCCTGAGTCACCACAATTCCCACAGCGGCGAGCAGCGTGCCTTACCTGTTGCGACAGGAGAGAGCTCTCCTGAGTTCACTCCCTCTCCGCTCTCACCGCTGAAAATCCTCTCCCACAGCAGCACCTCGCTGGCTGCTGGGGGTCCATGGTGCTCGCAAATCAGAGGGGAGGGCTCGGAAAAATTCCTGCAGGAAGGGATTTTGATGGCTGAAACTCCAGTAGCACAGGTTGAGAGCAAGGAGGGAGAAAGTTGCAGGAGGTGGAACTGCCTCGCTGAAGAGCCAACCCTTTCGTGACGGGCTGAAGGAGGAGGAAGAGGAGAGGCATCACCCACTCCCTTGCTGGAGAAGTGAACTTGTGTGTGTGTGTGTGTGTGTCAGAGCTGGGCAAGGACCCAAGCCTTAGAGCCAAATAATTGCAGGGCTTTTTACTGTTAGTTTAACCAGATTTGCCATGAAATCCAGGACCTCAGCTGCAAGGGGCGGGAGGGGGAGGGGGGGGCCAGAATATATCAGGTAAGCCCCTCCAACACGTTTGAAAAAACCAAAGGTTGTTTTTAACCAGCTGCAAGGTGGGTGTTGCAAGAAGGGATGGGGAGAAGGAGGTGGGGGAAACCTGGATCTGCCCTGGGAGCAGCTGCGTGTGGAGAGACACTTTGAAGATTGTTGTTGTTTGTGTTGGGGGAGCCCCCAGAAACCCCAGCTGCAGCCAAGAAGCCCCGAGGTGCTCAGAGCTGTACAGGCAGGAGATGGAAAGGTGGTCCCCGGTCTGAAAAGGCAGGAAGCTGAGAAAAGAGAGGGAAGCAGCAAGGGCAGACAGCAGCACAGAAAGACTAAGCCTTCTACCAGAGCTTAGCGGGGCATCATTTTGGCAAATGGCATCCTGACCCTGAAAGTATTGTTTGGGGCTGGACAGAGGTGATGAGATGTGGAGCCTGCTGTGGCTGTTCCTGTCACACTGGCTAGAGCTTGGGCTGCCTGTGGGTAGCTTCTGTCCTCTGTTTCAGTTCTCCTCCCCTCCTTCTTTTCTCCACACCCTGCAGTAAATACTAACATAGCCCCCTTAGACTACAGTGGGGTTTGAACTGATACAGGGGTAGATCTCAACGTGGGAAATCAATGCCCAGGTTTAGGAGAAGTTTTTTCTCCCCATGGTGTGTTTTTGCAAAGGAAATGACCAGTAAGCTTTCTGTGCAGTTTTAGGAAAACAAACCCAAGTAAAGAACATGAAAACTGGACAGTTTTAACTTTAAACAATCTGAGTAAGTGTCTGAATGGTCCTTTGGAGGCTCCGTCCTGGGGACAATGATGAAAGTGAGCACAGAAATAGATAAGAGGCTAGAGGCAGACCCCCATTAACAGCCTGTTTGAGAAGTACTGGTCAGTGCAAATTTGCACCTTAGCAATCAGCAGCAAATCCCTCAGGACAGCAGGTTGTGGATCCTCCAGCCACAAGTCCAGCTTCAGCTGGCAATTGTCTCAAACCAATGCATGGGAATATAGCTGTGATTTCATGGTGCAAATCCAAAGAGATGCGAGGAGGTTGAGCCATGATACGTTGCACTTTTTGGGGTTGTCAGTGGAGATGAGTGGGAACAATTGGGTAAAATCAACAGAAAATGTAGTTCTGATGGGATCAAAATTGTTCAGCATTTTAGATTAAATTTAGTGACCACTTTGTACCAACAGTGAGAGAGGGAAGTTGCATGGCATGGTGAATGATCTCCCTGGGGTCACCCTGGGACAGGTCTGCTTGGTTTTGTGCTACAGATATTCACGTTGGGTGATCTCTTCATAGCATCTTAGCTCCACGTGGAAAATCACTTTGATTTCAAGCTCTTTGTGGTCTTTCAGCAATAGGTTGAACTGAATGAGTAGAAAGGATAAATCCAGTTGGATCTGTGTGCAGCTTGTCCATTTCCCCAGTCGTTTAGTCATATGGCTTGTAGCGGAACTCAAAGAGAAGTACACGGAACAAGAAAGTGGCAGTAGAAGTAATAGCAGCTTGAAATTGCAAGTCAGGTCCTCTTCTTTAGGATGTCTCAGGAGAGGAGGCCAGGTGATCAGTCAGCAGTGGCAATGGGAGGTGCCTTCAGAAGGAGTGAAAGGAGAAGTTCCTTCACACAGTTGTGTCTCTTGCAGCCGTGGAAGGCAAGAAAATCAGGTATTGGTGGCTGATTTCACTGGGGCTGAGGCAGGGCTCAGAACAATACTTGTATTATATTTAGACATACCATGGTACAAGTGAGCAAACCTCTGGCCTCAGGGCATCAGCTGATTGCTACAAGAACCAGCATTTCCCTGTGTTTGCAGCCTTTCCCAAGTGGCCAGGTGCCTGCATCTGGAACAGCAGGGAACCCTGGAGACGCTGGGCTTGGGGACTTGGCCTCATCCAGGGTAGCAAGCTGTGAACTCTCAGCTAGCAGGGCTAGGAGTGCTGATCTTCAGCAAGGCAAGAGACCAACATGGCACTCAAGAGGCAGCTCTCCTTTTTTTGCATTCTCTCATTGTCACCCCAGGTGGTCTCAGAGTCTCTTTTCTCTGCTGTGCTTTGCTGAAGAAGTGTTGCTGGAGGATGTTGGTATTCATTGAAGAGCCATGTGTCAGGCAGGCCCTGCGGAAAGGCTGGGCATAAGCTCAGGGTGGTTCTAACCTGATCCCCTTACAAAACATGTACAAATGCCCAGTGGGCACAAAAGCTGCTGGCAACTCCACCTTGTTGTCAGCAGGCTGGTGACACTGAGTTTTCCTTTCCACAGAGCATGCTACCAGTCTTGGTGGCTGCAGAGGGCTGTAGGAGACTTAGTTTCAGTTGCCAGAAAAGGTTTTGCTGCCTGGCTATGGAGCAGAGAAGCACCATATGAACTGAACAAATGTAAGTGGGTAAAAATAGGCTTTTTGGGGCCATGAATGAAAGACCAGTTGATTGTCCAGAAGTTTGTTTCCAACTGTACCAGATGGTTCAGTAAGAAATGTTGCCTTTCCTGATCGAGTCACAGCATCAGAGTGAGCAGCACTCCAGCTGTGGAGACACCCAAATGGTGTCTCCACCACCCAAATGTTCAGATTATAATTGGCTGGAACACTTAAATGGACTTGATGGACTCTTTTTTTCCACACAAAGGCAGGCATGGCCTCTCAGAGTCCACTTTGATTGGTTACTATACCAGTGAACCATGAAGGGAAGGCTGCACAGGAGAACTTCTCCTGAGTTCCAGCTATTCATTCTGTATCAGTGTAGCTGACAGCCTGGAACTGGTGAAGACTTTGCTTTCTCCTACTCAGCTTGAGGCCAGGCTGGGCTGGGAAGAAAAATGTCATATTTGTCCCAAGGAACAACTCCTGCTCCTGTAGAAAGGGGTGGGTTGCAGAGTTACCTGTGGTTACAAGGATTGGCCTGGCTGGGGGAGCTGCACCAGGAGGAAAGGAAGAAGAAAGGTGGAGTGGAGCTGTGCATGATAAGTGCCAATCAGAAGCTCCATAAGCTGGTGCCAACATCTCATGCTGCCACATCCTGCTGCTGGGATCTTACCCTGTCAGATGCAACGGGCCCTTTCCCAGGGCACAGGGAACATCAGATCTTCATCCCTTGGCTGGCAAGGAGGCAGCTTTCTCCCTCATCGTGGGGAGAGATTTCATTTCCTGGTTCCACCCAAGATCTCCATTTGATAAAGCCAAAACTTTCTGCTGGGGCTTAGCTGCACGCAAAGAGTTTTATAGAGAAGCAGCATGTTCAGGCTAGGGAAGGGAAATCACTGAGCCTCTCTGGGCCAACAACACTTATAGGGGCCTCTCTGCCAATGGCTGTACTTACTCACTGCCCTGGGGACCAGATCTGCTGCCTCCAGAACACATGCCTACAGGCCCATCTTCCAGCTCATCCTTCTAAACCCATGCCCTTCCTGGCCAACAGTTGCAACTGGCCCTGCTGGAGCATTGCCTCCATGGATCTGGAACGCTCAAGGCAGTGTTGTTGAGATGTGGCACTCCTGCCCTCAGACATGATGGTGCAACCCCCTTCATCATCCCTGCCAAGAGTATGGCACTCTGTGAGTGAGCTGCACCAGCTAGGGATGGGAATGCTCCAGCTGTTGCAGTGAGGATGGGCACACACCCACCTGGAGAGCACTTCATAGAACAGAATCATTGAATCATAGAATTGGTTTGGTTGAAAAAGACCTCTAAGATCATCGAGTCCAACTGTCAACCCAACACTACCATGGCCATTAAGCCATGTCCCAAAGTGCCATGTCCACATGTTTCTTGAACCCCTCCAGGGATGGGGACTCCACCACCTCCCTGGGCAGCCTGTTGCAATGCCTGACCACTCTTGCAGGAAAGAGATTTTTTTCCTAATATCCAACCTAAACCTCCCCTAGTGCAATTTCAGCCATTTCCTCTGGTTCTATCACTCGATACTAGGGAGAAGAACTGACTCCACCTCAGTGCAACCTTCTTTCAGGGAGTTGTAGAGAGCAATGAGGTCTCTCCTCAGCCCTCTCTTCTCCAGACTAATAAATCTAAGTTTCCTCAGCTGCTTCTCACAAGACTTCTTCTCTAGACCCTCATCATAGAACTGATGAGGTTGTAAGAGAGCTTTGAGATCATCACCTAGAGCTCACAACCCCACCACTACTAAATGATCCCTCCAAAGCAATCCCAGCTTCTATTGCTCTCTCATGGTGCCTGACCTGATCTACCAAACCACCTCCAAGTCTACAGCGAGTGCCTGCTGAGTGGTGTGCTGAGCGGTGAGGGGCCCCGAGGCAGACAGAGAGTTGCCTTCCCCAGGGACAGACAGCTTTGTTTCCTCTTTGCAAGAAGGAGAAGCGGGTCTGTGGGCCCAGCCTGCGAGCCTCAGCATCTGCTGTGCTGAAGTGCTCTGTGTGGCTGTTAGCAGGGCAGCGAGCTGGGACTTGCAGGGGAAGGGGAGATTATCTGCCTGCAACAGCAGCAGTGTGCTCCCGACAAGCAGCAGCGTGCGCACAGCGGCAGGGGAGGAACCAGCACTCTGGGCTTGAGTGTGCACTGCAGCCTCCTTGTCCAGAGCTGATGATAACCCTCCACAAAGCTGCTCTGATGAGTCAGGAAGGTTCCTGTGCAGCTGCAAACCACTGTGCAGCAACCAGCCAGACAGAACATGTGTGGGAGAGAGGTGGGTGCTGGCTCAGAGAGGGACAGGTGCCTTGTGTCTCTCTCATCTTGAAGCCTCCCAAGGGGCACAGGCTGGATCCATTCTCCCTTTGCAGCTGATACCAAAGGCCCCAAACCACATTCCTGTGTACAAACCTGGTTCTCACTCTGAGATTCACTCCTTTTTACCCAATACAAATTTGAACTGGAGTTTCCTTAGAGCAGCTCCGGGTTATCCTGACCTGAGGTCCAAGAGGAGTCCACTGATCATAGAACTGTTTTGGTTGGAAGAGACTTCTGAGATCATCAAGTCCTACCACCAGCCTAAGACCACCACAGCTATTAAGCCATGTCTCAAGGTGACTCAGGCCACCCATCACACTTAGTTTTGGGGGCAGAGGCTGGTGCAATGCAACCCACTCCTGGTCTCCCCAGCATCCAGTGCAGTCTCTACTAAGACATCCTTGCCTTTTGAAGACTGAATGCTGCATAATCCTTGCAGATATATGCACGGGAGGGCATCACCACAGAGCTCATGCTGGGATCAGGCTTCTCACTCTCTGGTGTTGCACAAGCCTATTGTGTGGGACAGATCCAACACAATGGATTGCTAACTATGAAGGACACAAGGTTGTGGGCTCGGTTAGACTGGAATCCACATCTCTTTAGGCCCTTTGTGGGGTCGTAACTAATGAGGTGCTAAGCTCCTCTCACTGGCTTCCTCACCAAAGATGATGTACACCGATTCCTACAGGGCACTGCTGACAAATCCCTTGCCCCTTTAAAAGAGATGAAGTCATCTGCCTCCTAAGCCATCTGGCAGCAGGACAGAGTCAAGCTCAGTGCAACAGAAGGCTGGGATGCCAGCCCACAGAGGGGATGTCATTGCTCTACAGACAGATGGGACCCTGATGAGACAGGGTGAGATGCTGTGCAAGACCCCAGGAGAAGGTTTGGTGGTGCAGGGAAGGCAACGAAGACCTGCTGGCAGAGAGACCCGGGCTGTGCCGCGACTCCGTATCTATTGTCTGTGCCGAGAGCAGCCCCGTGGGGAGGCAGGTGTGGCACACTGTCCTCCTGGGGGCCACAGGCTGGACCGTGGTTCTCCATCATGGGATGAGCCAGTGAGTCAGTGTCTTCTCCTCCCCCTTTGCCCGTCCGCACGGAGCAGGCATTAGCTCATCCCAAGCCAGTGGGTCTGCGCCGTGCCGGGTGGCTGAGCTCATCGCTGGCTGCGGCGGCGGTGACCGAATCCGGAGCGCCGTGTGCCTGCGGGCTCTGCGGGGTGGCCCTTGGGACAGCGTGGGGAGAAGGGTCACCGTGTCCCTGAGAGGCACGGGGAAGTGAGCTCAAGCAACGCTGCCCACCAGACCCGAGTGGGTGGTTCATCAGAGCGCGCTGGTGGGTGAGGTGTGCCCAGGCAACAACCGCTCGCTTCCAGGCCTGTCGGGTTTCACTCCGATTTCTGACTGTGCATTCCCAGGTCCTCTTCTATCACAGACTCTATAACCCTCCTGAGTTAATCAGTTAAGGAGCTGGACTCATGCTGTGGGAAGTCCCAGGCCACCATAATTTGCTCTGAGGTTAGTGCATCGCTGCCCCTTCTCCCTACCATTCACTGCAAGGCATGGAGGCTTCCAGCCAAGGCAGAGCCCCAGCAAGTCACAGAATCACAGAAACATGGAGGCTGGCAAAGCCCCTCAGGATCCCCAAGTCCAACCTAGAACCCTGCTCCACAAGATTCACCTTAAACCATAGCCCTAAGCACCACATCCAAACCACCCTTAAACACATCCAGGGTGGGTGACTCAACCACCTCCCTGGGCAGCTCATTCCAGTCCCTGACCATTCTGTCCATGAAAAACTTTTTCCTAATGTCCAATCTAAACCTCCCCAGCCTCAGCTTGAGACCATTTCCCCTTGTTCTGTCTCCAATTCCCTGTGAGAAGAGCCCAGCAGCAGCCTCTCCACAATGTCCCTTCAGGTAGCTGCAGACAGCAATGAGGTCTCCCTTCAGCCTCCTCTTTTTCACACTAACCATCCCCAGCTCTCTCAGTCGCTCCTCATAAGTCCCTCCTCAGGGCCCTGTTGCTCAGGAAGGAGCTGGAGCTGTGGTGAATGGATTCACATGGATATGCCTTTCTGCCATTCTGGCTGAGAAAGCAAGCTTCAGCTTGGTGTTTGTGCAGGAGAAAGAGGTTGGTGGGGGTGTCAGTGAAGGAGGGTGCAGAGGAGAATGTGGGAAATGGTTGGGTCTTTACTAGAGAGTGGAAAACGGTAGCTTAATTTATCCGAGGGGTAGAGCAGAGGTGAGAGGTTAAATGACAACCTCTTATGCTCAGGTGTCTGCCCAGGGGTGATGAGCTGTTCCCAGGAGATGCCTTTCTGCCCTCACTGGCCCCACACAACTAGCTCAGGCTGGATGTTTAACTTTTAGTCCAGTGCACTGGATTGCTTGCTGGGGATTGCATAGGCACTGGGAGATGGGGCATGGGCAGAGCAGGGCACTGCCCGCTCTCTTGCTTCACTCAGAGGTCTCTTGTTTGCCCAGCTCAAGCAGAAACTCTTTAAAATGGAGGTTAATCTTCAAGTAGGGAGCTAGTTTGGTCTGGTCTGAAAAATCCTGGACCAATAGTTCTTTCCCCTAGGAAAGATGACTCCACTCCTGCTTTCTCTTCCTTTGGGAAAACTAAAAATCTGTTCTGCTGCAGCCCAGCTCCTTTGCACCCTCTTCTCCTTTGCACAGCAGTCTGTAAATGTTTCATCAGTTGCCTCAACCCTAGACTTTCCTGCTCCCCTGTCAGATCCTTACCCTCTACCACCTCTCCTTCAGCTTGGTGCTGAGACCTGACTCCCAGTCATGGCTGGCAGAGAAGCCAGCCTGGAACTTCCTTGCTCCAAGGGCATTCTGAAGAGGTTCCATTGTGCAATGGAGCCTTGTACCAGGAATACAATCCACACGATGATTATCTCCATACCATCCTCACTGAGCCGGGGGAGCCTGAGCCAAGAGAAGAATTTAGAGCTAAACAGATCTTGTTTACAGGAAGCCAGAGCACAGTGTCTGGGCTTGTACCAGAGTAGCAGGAGATGTTGCTATTGTCTCAGACTGCAAAATATTGATGGATGGCACGTCCATGAGATTTCCCAGGGACGTTGTAGGGGCAATTTCCCTAATTTCTGAAGCATGTTGCACAGCAGCCCAAGGGGAGAAGTGTTTGCTTTGGCTGAGCTAAGCAATCAAGCAAGGGTCATCAGCTTTAGTGACTGTTATGGTTGGCCACAAGCACTGCAGGCTTTACAACCTATGCAGCACAATTTGTGTGTTAGTAGGGAGAAAAAGAAAGTCTCAGACTGGTGGCAATCCACAGCTGCAGCCCAAATTAGTGCAGATTTGTACCACTGAACAAATTTCTCACGGGGTATCAAAGGAGAGGAGGCAACTTCTCTCCCAGCAGTGAAACTACTTTTTTTTTTGGGTGGTATTATTACCTTCCTCCTGAGTTTCCAAAACTGTGGTCCTACAGGCAAGAAAGTGGTGGACCTCTCTGCAGAAATGGCTAAGGAGCCTTGTCTCCAAAGCTTGTCCTGCTCTGGCACAGGGCAACAAACAACTGAGAGAGAAAATCAAAATGGTTGACCGCTTTCCAGATGTGAAGGAGGGCTTGCCCACATCTGGCAGGGAGTGTTTCACAACGGGAGCAGCTTTCCCCAGCCCTTGGCACACAGTGGGGGGGTGGTTGTTGCACCCACAAACAGGATGGTCCAGTTCCTGCAGAGACAGAAGGTCTGTTTGGCCAGTTCAATGAGTCAGAGAGCATTAACCAAGGCTTTTTTATGTCAGGAAATGTGTTTTGATGAAAACAGGAAGAAGTGGGAGGAAGGAAGGAAAGAAGGAAGGAAGGAAGGAAGGGAGGGAGGGAGGGAGGGAGGAAGGATGGGAGGGAGGAAGAGAGGAAGGAAGGGAGGGAAGGGAGAAAGGAAGAAAGAAAGAAAGAAAGAGAAGAGTGAGAGAAATGAGGACTGGAGAGGCAGTGCAAAGGGCAAATCTTAGTGCTGAGAGATTCCATCCATGCCATTTGGAATTCACCAGTTATCTGTTGCCTGCTTTCTAGTGAGCCACACTTCCTAACTGCCCATGTAGTTGCAGGTGACACTTTGCCCACCTGGGAAACACTCTGCCTGAGCACTTGGAGAAATGTCTGAGAGGTTTCCCCTTGAGCTTGTGCTGCTGGTTTGTATCAGTCCCAAGGCTCCTTCCCATTGTGGGAACAAGGACATTGAGTGGGGATAAGGACGTCCACAGGCTTGATGGTCTTCTTGCTAAAAATCTTGTGATGAGAGCAGGAGGGACAGGGCATCTTCAGGTGCTGACTGGGGCTCATTAAGTGGGTGAGGGAAAGCAAAGGAATGGAAAAGGGGCCTGAGGGTTCAGAGGTTTGGTGGGTGAGGCCAGGAGATAGAGGCTACCAAAGGGCTGCCTGGGGAAGGTGAGCCTGCCCAGCCTCCTTTGAAGAGCCAAACCCTCAAGGCTGGGAAATGTGCCTACTTTGTCACCCTGCCCAGCAGAATCTTGCCCAGTGAGCTGGGCGAGAGGAATCAACTCAGCTGCTTGAGATGAAGGCAATGACATGTTACTGGACAGCAAATACAGTGTCTCCATGCCCTCTAAACACAGCTTGCCTGGTTTGCCTGCAATCTGTGAAAGATGTATGCAGTGGGGCCATGCCTGGCCAGTGGATAAAGGCAGCAGACACCTCTGCTTCGCCTGTACCACCAGGCAGCAGGATCTGAGAGGGCTGCAGAGCCCCACGGTGCTAGGGCTTTGCTCACAGTGCTGACTCTGCCATCAGATCATGGTGCCCCAACAAGAAACTTTCTCCATTTTCTTGGAGCACTTTCCACCATTGATGCTGGGTTGGGGATTTTGCTCTGAAGCAGCTCTGAGCCTCCACCCTTCCCTCCTCCCCCTGTCTTGTGCTGTTTGGGCATAGTGTGAGCAAGAGGAAGGGTCGACCTTCATTAGGATAGATCTGAGAGGCAGGCTGCCAGAAAGATAAAGAGAAAAAGGGCTGGGTGAAAGGTGTGGAGAATCCCTGAAGCTGAGGGGCTTTGCACTAATTATCCTGTGAAGTGTCTGAGTGGCACAAATACCCAGCTCCATTTTCATGCATGCTCACTTAAAAAAAGAAAAAGAAAAAAGAAAAAAAAAAATCCTGCTTAATTGCTCCACTTAATTCATTAAAGGATTATAGCACAGAAAAGAAGTGAAGTATGATGGGTGGTTCTGGCATCCTGCTCCAAACCATCCCTGAGTGTTTTGGAGGTAGCTCTGCCCAGCCCTCCTGCTCTGTTCCCAGCAGAGCAGGGTGATCTCTGACGCCCAGGAGCTTGAGCAGCCTCAACCATTGGGAGTAATGGGTATAAGGAGGGCAGTCCTGGGCACTCTTACTTGCTCTTCTCTAGGAGAGGATGCACATCCTCTCTAGCTCTTTGACAGCACCAAGTCCTTTGCAGGAGGCTTTGCTGAGACCTCAACACACTCTCCAGCCTCTTTACTTGGCAGGTGCTTCTGATCCATTGACAGTACCCAGTACCAAGCCATCACATAAACTAGGGTTTTCCTTTTTTCTTGTTATTATAATAGAGCTGAAATGCTCTGGCAGGAGACAATGCCCATTTTTGCACAATGACCTGTGTATTGGACAGAGCCTTGAGCAACCTGGTCTAGGGGAGGTCCCCCTGGCCACACCATTCTATGATTTTGTGATTCTGTGGTTCTGTGATTCTGTGACTCTGATTCTGTGACTCTGATTCTGTGACTCTGATTCTGTGACTCTGATTCTGTGACTCTGATTCTGTGACTCTGATTCTGTGACTCTGATTCTGTGACTCTGATTCTGTGACTCTGATTCTGTGACTCTGATTCTGTGACTCTGATTCTGTGACTCTGATTCTGTGACTCTGATTCTGTGACTCTGATTCTGTGACTCTGATTCTGTGACTCTGATTCTGTGACTCTGATTCTGTGACTCTGATTCTGTGACTCTGATTCTGTGACTCTGATTCTGTGACTCTGATTCTGTGACTCTGATTCTGTGACTCTGATTCTGTGACTCTGATTCTGTGACTCTGATTCTGTGACTCTGATTCTGTGACTCTGATTCTGTGACTCTGATTCTGTGACTCTGATTCTGTGACTCTGATTCTGTGACTCTGATTCTGTGACTCTGATTCTGTGACTCTGATTCTGTGACTCTGATTCTGTGACTCTGATTCTGTGACTCTGATTCTGTGACTCTGATTCTGTGACTCTGATTCTGTGACTCTGATTCTGTGACTCTGATTCTGTGACTCTGATTCTGTGACTCTGATTCTGTGACTCTGATTCTGTGACTCTGATTCTGTGACTATGATTCTGTGATTCTATGATTCTGTGGTTCTATGATTGAGTCTATTCACTTGCATTGAGCATCAAAAGTATACCTTCGAGGCTGGTTTAGCACTCAGGTCCTTTGTGATTTGAGTTCCTCACGTTTAGAGGTCAGGTTGATGTGTGCCCTGCTGATGTGGGTCTGCACACAACACCTCTAGGCAGGGATTGTGCTGTCAGAGAAAGGGTTAAAGGAAATGATGCCGGTGAATGGTGCAGGTGGGGAGTTTGCTGCTTGTTAAAGGGCAGGAGGTGAAGATTGAGTGTGGAAGAGGAGAGTGCTTTGGTGTGGCAGCAGCTTTGGAATGGAAGAGGAATGAGGGTAAGTCCACTTCAGTAGGACTAGCTCTGATGTGCCACTGTGAGCAATTGTGGGGGGGGTGTGTGTATCTCACAGGGTAAAGGGAATGAGGAATGGAACTGTGCAGAAGGAGCATGTGTGAGCAACCAGCTTTAAGCTAGTAGCCTGTGTTGGGGGAGGCTGGTGGCTATCAGTCCTGAGGGGCTGTGTTTGGAGATGAAGCATTGAGGATGCTGTTTTAGGGCCTCTAAAATCAGATCACACCCCACTGAGCAGTTTATTTGCTGAAAAAAAAGTGGAGGCTGCTTTTTGTCCTGTTCCTCCTGGAATGAGTGGCTTGGTTGTGGGAAGTGAGCCTGTGCATGAAAAGACCAGGACCATGTGGCAGTCCTTAGTGTGGGCTTCCCAGGCTGCCTGGAGTCTATTGCCTTCCCTAAACAAGCTCCTGCAGAGCCTGAGGTCACCATTTCCACATTGCCTCTTCCCAGCTGCGGATGTGCCCCAAGCCAAGATGTGCTGGGGCTGGAGTGTGAGGTACTGCACTCTGTTCCCTCGGGCAGTGGCTGTGCACAGATGGCTCCTAAGCAGCAGCCCTTTAGGGGCTCTTTAGCAGCCAGGATTTGTGAGCTAGATTGTATGTCCCTGCTCTGGCAGGGGGGTTCGACTCGATGATCTCTTTGGGTCCCTTCCAACCCCTGACATCCTATGAACCTGTTTGGCCTGAAAGGGGAGCAGAGCATCTGCTACTGTGGGGTGTCCCTCAAACCACAGTGTGACATCTGGAGCAGCTGGCTGGGCACAGGCAAGGCTGCCAGGGAGGGCTCAACCCCTTTTCAGAGCATCCCAGGTTCATCCAACCAGCCCAGCTCTGGCTGCCTTCTCCCCTTGCTTGCCCCTCTCCGATCTTATCGCTGACTGCAGGTGCTAGCAGGCGCCTCACAAAAGAGCCAGATCGGAGCTACAGACACGTGTGTGTGAGGGGGGAAGAGCAAATCGTCCTTGAAACAATGTCCCTTTTCAGAGCCTTGGCTCCTGACAGGAGCAATCAGTCCTCCCTGGGTGGCTCAGCCTGGCAGCAGCTCTGCCTAATGCTGCCCAAGTTGGGGCAAATCTGGGGGTTGCTCAGCTGTGAGGTGAGAGGAGATGCTTCCAAAGCCTTTTGGGGAGCTCCTATAGCTTGTTGTGGCTCTGGAGGAGGCTAGGAGGGATGGGCAGGTGTGAAGGTTTGGGAGTTACCTGTCCCCTCCACACAATGAAATCACCCAGACTAGACTCAGCTGGCTGGAAGTTAAGGAATGAAGCTTTATAGTCACAGCTCAGCACAATGTATAAGCAGATATTTACAATATATTACAAATATTTACAGCTACATACAGAAATATACAAGTTAAAAGTAATACAGAAGCACAATACCCCTTCCAGAAATCAGGGGCTCCCAACCACCCTTCCACTTTCTTTCCACCTCTCTACCCTATCCCAGGGTCTGCCTTATGTGCAAGGTGAGTTTGGAGGAGGGGTTAGAAGCAGAATGATTAGTTGGGTTGCACAGATCCTAGCAGAACAGCAGAAGCCCAGGGAAAGAAACACAAACACTGACTCTGACAGGCAGAGACTCTGTCTTGTCTGTGTTTGTGTCCTTGCTTTTATACATCTCAGCAAGCCTGTGAGTGAAGTAGACATCACCATTGTTTGCTTTTCACAGCCTTATAATCTAATTTCTCTCATTAAAATATTCCAGTTAGCCTCAAACCAGCACAGCAGGTGATGTGTTTGCACGAGCAGGCAGGAGTGCTTGGGAGGGGTGGGTCATGCTCTTAGGGTAGTTCCCATCAGGGATGCTGAGGGCTGATCCGTGGTAGGGATCAGGGTGCATTAAGGAATCAATGGCCATCCACAGCTGGGTGGGAAAAGGACTGGCCACTAGTTTGTGGCTCAGTCTTGGTACCCTGGAGCTGGAATCAAGGCAGAGACCCTGACCCTGATGTGTTAAAGCAAGCTCATTGCAAGCAGCCCTGCATGCTGGGCATGGTGGTTGTCTGCAGCACATTTACCCTCACCCATGTGTGGAAAATAAGGGCTCTTCAAAGATCCTCAGGGTCTGAACAGCCCTCTTCTCTCTGGGAGAGGGAAGAACCAGCATGCTCAAACTCTCTGGAGCTGGTTGAAGTAGTGCTGCTCGTATTACGAGGATGGGTGTGTGTGTGTGCAGAGATCTGATTTCAGGAGTTGTCAGCAATGCATGTTCACTGGGGACTTCTTTTTGCAAGTGGATCTTGTGCTGGTTTGGGTATAAGATCCACTGTTTGAAATGCCCTCCTGAAGTTCTTTACCAACTTTTATCTCTCTCCGCCATCATAAATATCATCTCATTTTCTCCTTCACATGGGCCCTGGAATGAAGCTGTGGGCTGTACTGAACCCCAGACTGGGGAATTCAGGTTTTATTTGCAGCATGCCAGGGAATTTTTGTTTTCCAGTAATGACTTGTGCTGTAATTGTGAACTTCCTCTTACAACACGGATCTGCCTCCTTGCTTCCCTGGAGAATGCTCATCTTGGAAATGGAGGTTGGAGCAGTGTGGGTGTTTTTCAGCAGGTTTTCTGTTGTACCTCTTGAAACTAGCAGAGTTTTAGCAAAGCTGCTGTAGGAGGATAGGGACTTGGGCACCTTTTGCCGCGCAACACCTGGAGGGGTGATTCCGAAGGTCAGCTGGAGGATGGAGGGAAGGAGAGTTCCTTCTTACCCCCTTCACCTTCTGCATTCACTCTCCAGCTCCACTTCCTTTGGAAACTCAGCAAGCTCAGACCACGGTCTGGCCCTGGGTCATCTCTTCCTAACTGGGGATCAAAGTCAGGCTCACACCTACCACACTGGCAGGAAGGGCAGTGCTGCATCATTGCCTGCCCAGCTTGTGCCTGCCAGTGTCATCTGACAGCTTCAGTTAGGCTGCAAGAGAAGAGTTTACTTAGCCTGCTCTTGCCAGACCCCAGGGTGATGAAAGTTGAAGGCAGCAAGATAGGGCTGGGGAGGGGATCAAAGGCATCCTGCCTGCCTACAGAAGCAGTTGGTGTTGCAAAGTGCTGGGCTGTGCTCTGTGGGGCGATGCTTAACCCTGTGCACCAGGCACACCTCACCCTCCCAGCCCTGCTGGAGGTTCCCCCATGACTGCAGCACTGGCTGCATACCTGATGCTTCCCATTAGCTCAGACCTCTCTTTGCCACCATCCCCTTTTGCATTGGAGCCCGCAGAGACAGGTGGCTGTGGCCCCTGGCACTGGGGAGGTCCTGAGGGCACACACAGCACCTCGATGTGCCACTTGCAAGGGCAGAACTGCAGAAATGGCATTGCCATGAAAATGCAGCTTGTGCAGCCTGGCAAGCGTGGAGCAAGCAGCCTCTATTCCCACGGACTCATTTACCTGCTTGGAAGTGGAAAGTGTTCAGTACCTGGCGGGCTCTGCTGAGCTAATTAATTTATTTAATAACAATGCTTAGCTGCTCTCCAGGCCTAGCTGCTTTGCATCCCAAAGGGTGATGATTTTTTAGAAATTCCCAGTGGAGTTGCACCTGGTTTATTTATAGGGATTAATTGTTTTGTTGTTCTCCCTTCTGTCCGGGATCTTGCACAACAGGGCTCCGTAGCCCTGCTCTGAGATGCTACTGTCACACACATGTCTGGGGACGCTCCTGCGCTCTGTGAAGGCTTTTTGGCTTTGCCCTCTGGGAAAGCAAGTCCTAGGGCCCCAGGAAGCGGAGGAGCTGTAGGTGCGGCTGATGATCCAGCCTGATGGAGCTGCGGCCGTGCAGACTGTCACCACTAGAGGGAGACAGCGAGTCCCCGCTGCCGGCCCGGGCGTGAGTGACTCACGGGCACCCTGGGTCCCTTCCTCTGCAGTCCCTGGGAAGCAATCCAGCTGGCTTGGGGGGCTGTGGGAGGACATCCTGCTACCTTTCTGTCGTGACTGCTGTCATCTCAGCATTGATGCTCCCAGCTGACACCTTCTCCTCAGATGCGAGTAGAGACCAGGCTGTGCCCAAGACTACAGACCTGCATTTTTCAGTAGGGGTTAGGAAAGCCTTGTTACCTTACTGGGAACCTCTGCCCATTTTTCCTGCTGCCCCTGGCAAAGCTGTTGGGACAGTTGGCTTCAAGGAGTTTGTGTCTTGTTGCAACACAAAATGGAAATGCTGATTGAGGCTGCCTTGCCTTCAGGGACTAGCAAGAAAACATGGGTGTGGGAAGCAGTCTGTTACCCTGTAGGGCAGGCACAGGGCATGCAACTAGAATTACCCAAAGCGGTGCCCATGAAGGCAACTGGCTGCTGGGAACATTGGCTCATTGCTGGGGTATGGGTGCAGGTCTTGCTGCCCTAGGGACTGGGGACAGCAGAGGAAGAATATGCCATAGGTTGGTTGGCTCAGAGCCCAGCCAGTGCTGCTGCCTCTGGGTGCATCTCTGCTGGAGCCTGGCTCTGCATCAGGGTTCAACAAGATGCACCTTGGCATCATCCAGCCCAAACCTTACATAACCATCCTGTTCACATGGGGACTTCTGTGGGTAGATGGTGTCTTGAAAGAGAAGAAAAAGCTCCCAGCACTGTGTCTGGGTGATGATCTTTTCCACTTTTGGCTCAGCTGGGGCTGGGGTACATCAGCCTCAGCAGTGTAGCAAGGTGCCCATCGTTCCCCCACGGTGGGCTCACTCACCTGATGCCATTCCCCACACTCTCACCACTCTGCATAAGTTTGCACTCCTCTTTGCCCTGGTGGGCTGCTCTCTTTCTGACATTCCTGATTCCTACCCCCAACTGCATTTTTCTCTGCTGGTGAGTCACGTTGTGCTGTTGCAATACTCACCTTGCTGCGACCTCTGTGTGAGCCATGTCCCTGCATGTAGGAGCTCATTTGGGGCTCAGTGATTCAGCCTGGATCAGAGGCCTTGCTCCTCTTCCCTCTGCCCAGCTGTGTGTATCCAGGAAAGCATTTCTGCCTGGTGGGCAGTGAATCACCCAGGAGTGGCTTACCCAGCCCTGCCTGCTGTGAGCAGGAAGGCAATGGGATGAGAGGAGAAGGGGAACGCTGCTGGGAACTTGGTGGCAGGGAAACCTTCCTCCTGCACTTGGGAGTGAGCCACTTCACATTGTGTGAAGTTGTTGTTTCTACAACTACCTAAAAGGAGGTTTGTAGACAGGCAGGGGTTGGTTTCTTTTCCCAGGCACTCAGTGACAGAACAAGAGGACACAGTCTCAAACTGTGCCAGAGCAGGTTTAGGCTGGATATTAGGAAGAAGTTCCTCATGGAAAGAGTGATTGACATTGGAATGGGGTGCCTAGGGAGGTGGTGGAGTCACCAGCCCTGGAGGAGTTTAAAAGGAGGCTGGATGAGGCACTTAGTGCCACGGGTTAGTTAATTAGAAGGGTTAGGTGATTGGTTGGACTCAATGATCCTAGAGGTCTTTTCCAACCTGGTTAATTCAGTGATTCTGTGATGCTTGAATGTCGAGTTGTGCAGGGAGAGGAGTCAAGTGGAGATGTAGAATTTGGGTGCTGTTGTGTAGTCTTGCAGGCCACCATGATGTCTATCCTCCTGGAGCAGAGACCAGCCAGTGCCTGCCCTGCTCTGACTGCATGGGCTGCAGCTTGTCTCCAGCCCAGTAGCTTATTCTTTGCTGATGCTTCAGGCAAGCTGGGACACGGCTACCATGGAGAGGATGTCCGCTTTGTCAGGTGTTGAGCTGGGGCTGGGCTGATCCCTCTGCTGATTCCCACAGTTCTCCAGAGCTGGAGGCTGGGGACTTTCCAAGCAGGGAGCTGGTAAGGGGCTATGCCACCTGTTCAGCTGTTATCTATGACAGGCAGTTGGTGGCATTTTGGGTGAAGGGACCAAGCCTTCACTGTGTTCTTTCTGTTGTATTTAATTTGCTGTATGCTGGCCCAGAGCAGTTAGAGACATCTAATTTAAGAACTGCTGGGATAAATATAAGTTGTGGCAATGACATCAGTTTTAAAAGAAAGCCACTTGGTGAGACTTTGCCTTTGGCATGATTGCTTTGGTGCATTCTGCTGAGCCTTACTCACTTGGAGAAAAGTAAGTTTTGCACTATTGGGGCCTGGCATGAAGGGAGCTGGACTGCTTTGAGCTCCCCCAAAAAGATGATGTGATGGATGAGCCTGATGAGCATCTGTTCAGATGGAGTTTGCAAAAAATATATTCCTGACAGATGAGAGCAGTCACTGAACAACCTCCTGCTCTGGGAAGCTGTGGGTGAAGCCTGGCAGCACTTGGAGAAAGGATAGGACTGGTGCATGGACCCTGGTGTTGGCAATGAGAATCTGCCCACCTGTGGGTCGCCCCATGTGGAGCTGAGCTCTGAGGTGTCTCCCAGGCTCCATGCTTGGCTGTGGGTCTGACTTCAGCTTTCCAGTGGGAATATTGGTTGAGATTTCTGGGCTGTGCTGCTGCCTCCATTCAGTCTGCCTGAGGAATGATCTGGACACAAGTGAAGCTATGTCTGATCTTGAAATGGGTCCCTAAAGGACAGTGTTGATGTGTTTGCCTGCGTGTCCCCACCCTGTGTCACATCAAACTCAGCTGCTTATTTCCAAGAAGCATTGAAGTCCTCTTCCCACTCTATTCAGAGCTTGACAGACCACACTTGGAATACTGTGTTCTGTTTTGATCCCCACTCTACAAAAGAGATGTGGACAGACTGAAGAGGGTTCAGAGGAGGACCACAAAGATGATCAAAGGACTGGGGAGCTGTCATGTGAGGAAAGACTGAGAGACCTGGGTTTGTTCAGCCCTGAGGAAAAGAAGGCTTAAGGGAGACACTATCACCACATTTCAGTATTTGAAGGGTGGCTATAAAGGAGATGGTGACTCTCCTTTTAAAAGGAGTCATAGGGAAAAGACAAGGGGGCAATGGGTACCAGTTACTCCTGGGGACATGACTTAGTTGGGGCAATTAGTGAGGCAGGAATTATGAAATATGTGATTATTTTGTTTCCAAGAAGCCCCACCCACAAACTATATCTAAACCAGTTAAATTTGGGTTCTAATTTGGTCGGGAAAATCTTCACAAGGATGCTTATTGGCAATTTAGTAATTTAGGAGAATCAGAAAACTGGAAAAGTTTAGCCACAAAGTGGCTCTGCCCCACTTATAAACAGGCAGCCTGGAACCCTAGGGAAAGTCTGCTCTACTCACAGTGGTGGAGTAGAATTCAGAGGTAGTCCCTGGTTCCTTTGTGGAGCTGCTTGGCATCTTGATAGCTGTTGAGAAGCTTCTAGATCTTCCCAGGTTCTAGCAGGGTGCTGGGAAAAAGGCAGAGCAGATGATCTCTGACCTGATCCTGGTTCCCCTTGGAGCAGAGGTGCAGGCAGTATCCCTTGCAGATGTGCAGTGCCACCGACATCATCCTCTCTGNAGCTGTCATGTGAGGAAAGACTGAGAGACCTGGGTTTGTTCAGCCCTGAGGAAAAGAAGGCTTAAGGGAGACACTATCACCACATTTCAGTATTTGAAGGGTGGCTATAAAGGAGATGGTGACTCTCCTTTTAAAAGGAGTCATAGGGAAAAGACAAGGGGGCAATGGGTACCAGTTACTCCTGGGGACATGACTTAGTTGGGGCAATTAGTGAGGCAGGAATTATGAAATATGTGATTATTTTGTTTCCAAGAAGCCCCACCCACAAACTATATCTAAACCAGTTAAATTTGGGTTCTAATTTGGTCGGGAAAATCTTCACAAGGATGCTTATTGGCAATTTAGTAATTTAGGAGAATCAGAAAACTGGAAAAGTTTAGCCACAAAGTGGCTCTGCCCCACTTATAAACAGGCAGCCTGGAACCCTAGGGAAAGTCTGCTCTACTCACAGTGGTGGAGTAGAATTCAGAGGTAGTCCCTGGTTCCTTTGTGGAGCTGCTTGGCATCTTGATAGCTGTTGAGAAGCTTCTAGATCTTCCCAGGTTCTAGCAGGGTGCTGGGAAAAAGGCAGAGCAGATGATCTCTGACCTGATCCTGGTTCCCCTTGGAGCAGAGGTGCAGGCAGTATCCCTTGCAGATGTGCAGTGCCACTGACATCATCCTCTCTGCTCACCACATTGTGAGGCACTTAATGCCTTCTCCTGGTAAACTTGAAGCACTTCAGTTTCCAGGTAGTTCAAGCCCAGAACATCAGGGCTAAGCTGGTCTGAGCAGAGCAGCACACACTGAGGCAGAGGCAGCACAACTGCTTGCAACTTAGCTACATTTCTATTGTTTACCTGAGTGCAAAGGTTCCTTTGGCCACAGAGATTCACCAATCAGAATGGCATTTGCAAAGCTGCCTGTATTAGGTGAACCCAGGGCTTGCTTACTCTATTTGAGCAAGACACTAACAGTACCTAAACACCTGTGGGTACCTGTCTATCACTTTGGGAGGGGATGTCATGGCCCAAGCCTTTGTCTTCCTCCCACCCCTGCTTCCCCCATCAGCAAGCCAGGACTTGTTTTAGGCCTATTAGCCTTTCACGACAGGAGATTCCAATTGGACATGAGACTTTTACTCTGAGAACGATCAGGCATTGGAATAATCTTCCCAGGGAATAGGTGAAGTTCCCAGCATTGGACAGTTCTAAGAGTTGGTTGAACAGGCTGCTGGGCCTTTGTCTCAAGACCATGCTCTTGCCAAGAAAGGTTGGACCAGATGATGGGTGCCCTGCCAATCTGGTGTCCTAGGATTTTAAGCATCATGGCTTACCTTGCTTGGTCAATCATCCCTTATTTGATACCAGGTGATGGGCTGTTGCCTCCTGCCTTGGTAAGAAGGCACCTGACCTCCTCCCAGGTGGTGTCACCATCCTTCAAGGACCTTCTTCATTCTGTTACCACTGCTAGATGTGTTCTGAGGTGTCCTTGGGTGAAGGCTGCAAGGTGCAAGTGCAATATTCATGATCAATAACTGCAGGGGATGAAACTCAGACACACATCTCTGTCCTGTATTTCTGTCACAGGAATCAAACGTCCTAATAAAATCACAGCCCCTGAAAGCTAAATGATAAATCTGACACTGGTAGCTGTGGGTAGGGAATTTCCTGCACACTGCTGACTATAAACATGGCCATTAAGATGATGCTGAGAGGCTCTTTCTTGTGATTTATTTGACCTGTGTAGGCACAGATTAATAGAAGGCATATTTATTAATCTGATTGAACCTGATTTATTATTGAGGTGAAACTCTGAAATGCCCTTGAGTGGATTCAACCCCTGCTACTGCAGTGAGGGTGATGGGAGCAAGGCAGCCTGCTGGGTACTACTGGCCAGGATGGGCTCTGTGGTCCTGGGACGAAGAGAGGATTTGGGGGAGTGAGTCATGAGGAACTTNATTCTGTGATTCCTAGCACCCAAAGCGGCTGGACCGCAGCAGGCTGCGGCTGTGTGCCCTGCGCTGCCGGCGGGGGGTGGGAGGCAGGAGGCAGGCATGTTGCTGCAGTTCTGCCCTCACCACATCCAAAATTATCGCTGGTATAAACAAGGCGAGCAAGAAAACCTCAGGACAAACCGGGACTCGTCTGGGGGAAGCGGGAAAAGGCAGGAGCCACCAGCAGAGGGGAGTGGGGTTGTAGCTGGTACCGCTCCTTCAGGCAGGCAGCTCCTCTGGCTGGCACTGCGGCTCAGCCCATCTCAGCGGACCACACGCTCTGAGGCTGCTGGGTGCCCCTGCAACCATCGCCTGCTGTGCCTGAATTTCCCCCGGTGCACTTTGGAAGGGGAAGATGTGGGTGTAAAGGAGCTGGGGGTACCTGAGGAGCAGCTCTGTTGTGCTGATGTAGGAACTTCTCCTTAGCTCCAGGCAGCTATCCAGCAGCAATTATCTCCTGTGGGTGCCACCCAGAGCGAAGCTTTCGCTGGGTTTTGTTTCCCGGACATCTAACAACTTGCCTGAAGAAAGCTCTGCTGAAAAGCCTCCATCACCCTGCTCTGTGCCTTAGATGGAGAGTTTGTGTCTGGCTGTCCTGCACTCAGATGGGTGCCAGCACATGGGCTCTGTGGTGGGCACTGAAGCAGCAAACACACCATCTGCCTGGGCTCCAGAGCACCCTGGGCTGAGGTTTACTGCTTAGGCTGGTGTGTTGGCATAAGTCATCTTCTTATTCATTATCCCTACCTCCTCCAGGCTCTGGTGGACCTCTTTTCTCCATAGCTGTGTAGGGAGGGTCTAGCTCCAAGAGGTCCAGTGCTACACAAAAAACTAAGAGAGGAAAGTTCTGTACCATCAGTGCCTCAGCTGAGCTGTGGATGAAGGTTTGCCACTGAGCTTTAAGAGAGCTCATGGTGTATTAGATGGCTTTTAATGGGGAATTAACCTAAGGACTCACACACCAGGGCTCTGGAGGAGTTAGCTGTGCTTCAGGTGGCTGAGCTGACCACTGGGGGTCATTCTGCCTTATTGGTGGCTTTTCCAGGAGAGCAGGTCTTGAGAAATAATCAGTTCCTTGGTTTCCTGAGCATGGGATCCCCAACCTGCTTCTGCACAAGCTTTGCTGCTGTGTAGGCAGGCAGATGGATGGTTGAGATCTTCTAACACATACAGGCCCATACAGACAAGGTTTGGCATCTGTGTGCATAGGGCGATTGTGAGTAGCACAAATAGGCTTGTTGGGCAATAGTTTGCTTCTATACAAATCACACACAAGTTGCACAACCAGGGAGATGAAGAATTGCCCCTCCCTGATGTCCCAGGGCCTCAGCTGTGGCTCTGCTCAGCAAAGAGTCCTGCTTGGGCAATGTTAGAGCAGCACGAAGCGGGGCACACAGCGCTCCTTAACGTCGCGTCTTCTGGGTGCAGGGGACAGCTCCTGGCCCCTAGTTCTTTTGTGCTGTTTCCTCTAAGTGACACACTGGTGGAGGTGCCTATCCCTCTGTCCATCAGCCTTGTCCCTCCGTTTGTCATCGCTGAGAATCAGGTGAAGGCAGCAGGAGCTGTGGCTCTTGCTCAGAAACACCATCAGCCAGCACAGGACTGCTCTCAGATAAGCTTCTTGCCCAGTTTTAAGTCTGGAGAACCTCACACTCACAGCCCCAGGGTGCAAGGAGCCCAACCTGGCTGCAGCTGGGAACACACCCCATCCTGTCCATGCACTTTTGCTCTCCTGCTTGCTACTGCTGGGTGATCAGTGGATCAGGCACTGGCTGATTCTCAAAGAGGCCTGGATTGCTATTATTGTCCTCTTACTCTCTAAGTTGGTTATAGAGGAAATTCTACTTCAGACACTACCATGAGCTCCCTGCCAGTCCTTATAAGGCACAACTCCTCATGGTACCAGTTTAAATAACTTGCAGGTTTCTCAAATGGACAGAAAATTGTGGCACAGCTTGGTTAGGTACTTAAAAAGGATTTCCCCTGTGAAAGCAGAATGTTGTGTTAATGACAGAAATAATGAAGGGATTAGGAGTGAAGGCAGCTCTGCAGCAGGAGAGGTACATGGAACTGCAGTGGACTCGGACTCTGTGGGTGTCTGTGCAAGCTCCCTGGGCCAGGGTATAGGCAAGCTCAGGGGTGCCCAGAGCTGGAAGGGGGAGAGCTGAGCTCGGGAGCCCATCCCAGGGTACATCAGCCTTAGCAGCTTCTGGGACTGAGGGAAGCTGGGACCTGTGAGGCATTGCTGTGTGTTTAGACCCTCAGGTAAGGGAAAGAACTATCAGCCTATTGCTTGTTTTGGCTGAGCCTCTGAGGGGCCAGATTTGGGCTTGCATAACCACTAAATCCAAGGGATTTAAGGTGGACAAACTACCTGCCAGTCCCCTGCCGGTGTGTAGATGAGGTTTCAGGGGTAGACAAGGAGCTTGGTGACTGTGCTGGGCATGCATTGTGGATCTGGTTGTGTATCTTGGGAAGTGAGGCATCCATCAGCATAAAAGCCTTGGGCCAAGGCTGGTATAAAGTGAGGTACAGGCCCTAGTTCCCCAAAAGACAGGCACTGAGCTGCAGCTCATGGTGCTGCTGGAGAGCAGGGCAGGCCAGGAGGCTTTCTGCAGCAGCTGCTACGCTTTGCTGGTGAGCTCTGAAGCCTTGGCCAGCTGTGGTCCAAGCATCTAGCACAGCATGTGTGCATGGACATGAGCCCCACAGCACACAGTGGGGATGTTTGCTTCTTGCCTGCAGGATTTGAAATTCTTCTGCTCTTTGTTGGTGTTTTGTTTTGTTTTTTTTCCCCAGCAAAACAGGAGAATTGATGGATCCTCCTGAGCTCTGATATCTCTGACTTATCTCCTTCCTCTAAATGCCTGAGATCACAAAGGACAGGGGAAAAGAAAGCCTCTTATCTGACTGCCAGCAGCACTGAAAGGGCTCTCTGTGTTACACTGTGGTTTATAATTTCCAAAGCATTTCTGTCCAGAACTACCAGATGACAGAGGGGCTGTAGGGAGCATGGGCACAGCTTGCTTCTGCTGGAGTGGAGCAGCATTCACAGGGCAATTAGAGCATGGGTTTTCTGTGGGCACATGGGCACCAGAGGGACAAACACCCTGTAAACTCTCAATGTGGATGAACCTGGTCAAAGTCTTTTTTAGCTATGGGTTTATGCATGGGCTACATAAACAGAGCATAAAGACAAAGTGGCAGCAGGTGATGGTGTTACACAGAAGAGCTGACCTTTCTGAGTGTGCTTTTGTTCCTTAGGGAGATGTGGACCTGGGTGAGACTCAGGAGACAGGAAACTGAAGGTGGGGGAAAGTCTTCTCCTGCCAGGGCCTTTAATGAGAGCCATTTCTGAAGACAGAGTTAATTCCAAGGGAAAGATGTTTGGGTGGTTTCAGGATCAAGGAATTGCCTTCAAAGCTAGTTGGAGATCTTGTGCTAACCCAGGATAGGTTGTGGGAATAAAACAAGTGACCTGGAAAAGTACAGCAAGCCTTCATATCTCTGTTTTGCCTTCTGCTAGGCAGCTGGCACACAGTGGCACACAGAGGCTCAGGCACCCGCTGCTGGTTGGCCCTGGAGCAGAACTGGTGCAAGCAGATAGCACCAGTGATGGAGAGAACACCACCACCAAAGCTGTGCATGTAGAGAAATGAGTGATTTTTAGGCACATGGCACAACCAGGTGAGCACACACATGTCAGAACACCTTTGTAAGGTGCTGAAGCAGGAGTTTATGCAGAGTGTATTTACGTGGAAATACATCTTGAGTGGGTAAACAGCAGTGGATGCTCCTCTCCATGTATGTGCAGAGATGCCTTTCATGGCATGCTAGGAACACGACTAAGGGGGAGGGCTGCTGCTAATGGAGATGAGAAAAGATATGGAAGCACTTAAAAGAGGGAGATTACACATTCTTGTAAAGCCTTCAAAGATGAAGCCATGCCCTGGTATACAAATATGTGGGGTGGGGGAGAAGAGGTGTACCCAAACACATCAACAGGGAATTATACCTATGGAGAGATGAGCAAGTCCCCCTCTCTTTTTTTTTTTTTTTTTTTTGGATGTAGGTTTAATACCTTTGTGGTGCTAATTAAAGCCCCACTTGGGTGTTATGTCTTGAGATTTTACTGCAGGCTTATAAATCTTTCAGCAGTTCTAAATCTGCAGTGAACAAAGGTATTGCAAAGCTTTGGAACAGAAACAAAGAGAAGGAGCTGCACCACCTTCAGCAGAGGGTACCCTGGGCTCTCTGGAAAGAGTGGCTGCTAACCAGGGGGAGTAGAAGGTCCCACAGGGCTTCCCAGCACAGGAAACAAAAACCTGTTCTCTGTGGAGCCCAATTCCTCCTACCAAAGAGAGGCAACCATCCAAAGTACCTCTTGCCTCTGCCTGGATCTGCAGTCATGGAAGGGGTATCTTGAGCAGGCTGATCTCTCTCCAAAGGGGTAGACCTTTTCTGATGGCTCCACACCTTCCTGGAGTGCTTGAAGGTGGGAGGGATGGATGTAGGCTTGGGAAGACACCTCTGAGGGCAGGCAGTACTCTTGGAAGCTGTGGGTGGAGGTGGGCAGAGAATGCAGACAGAAGGTCAGTGCAGGTGGTTTTGGGGATGCAGCTGGGAAGGGAAATGGAGCTGATGAGGTGTGTGCCTGTACAAATAATTACAAAGTAATTACAAGTACAAATAATTGGATGTGTGAAATTGGTTGCTGTGTCAAGAGGCACTGGACTGGAGGATTAAAACAGCTAATGTGGGGCAGAGTCTAGAAGGAAGAACCAGAGGCCTGGGGGACTGAATACAGCCAAAGAGAGGAAGGGGGAAAAAAGAGGTCATGAAAACTCAGAACAAAAAGGACATCTCTCATCCTCCTCGAGAGATCTCATTTTTGTTGGAGGAGGATGAGCAAGTGTGAGAGGCAGGTGGGCCAGGGCCAGGAAGGCTCCATTCCACCACGGAGCAGTAGCTACCACATCCCATGTGCCACTCCAGCCCTTGTCAGTTAGATGCTGACTGAGTTTGCTTGAGGTTTGTTTGCTACCCAGCACTGCATTGGCTTTCTTCTACTCTTTGGCCAGCTTGCCTGATGTCCAGCTGGTGCTTGGTGGTTTGAGGGCTCTGACAGTAGTCACAGTGGTGACAGCAGTCCTGGTGACTGCTGCCAGCAAATCAAAGCTGAAGAATGTGGAGGCGTTGGTGGGAGTGTGGGGTGGAGAGGCAGCACAGACCATCTGCAGAGGGCTGTGCAGCCAGCAGCCAACACCCTGAGCTGCCCGGTGGAGATGGTGATTTCTGGCTTCCTTTCTAGGATGAGCTCATTCACTGAATTCCCACCAGGAACCCAGCACTCCCTCCTCAAACAGCTCAGCCCTGCTGAGGGCATCTGTGCTGATTATCGCTGTGAATGAGTCTGCAAGAACGCCAAGGGGCTGATTGTTCAGAGAATCACAGCTTGGCCACTTGTAGGTGGATGAGAAAGTAAACAAAAGGATGAAGAACTTGGTCAGTCAATGCCTCCCCGTGCTGGAATCACTCTTCACCAGAGTCGGGAGGAATGGGAGACACTGGAAATGGGCAACAGGAGCAAAAGTGGAAATGAGCAAAAGCCAGCAGGAGGTTTTGGATTTTAAGTGTTGCCTTTTTTTTTTTTTTTTTTTCCTCTTTTTCAAAGACTCACTGTGTGGGTGTTGCTTCACCAATTCCATAGCAGCACATAGCTTAAATCTCAGTTCTGCAAGGGGAAAAAAAAAATGTTGCCATGCTAGTTCTGATCCCCTAAATCTACAAGAAATCCACTGAGGCAACTCAGGATCAAACTAAAAGTACTTGGATAAGAGCTCTGATCCCACAGCTAATCCCACTCCTGGGGTGCCAGTACATAAATCGACTCAGGTGGGCAGCTGAGACCCTTCAATTCGTGCTCACGTTCTTCAGCCTTGCTCCTCTGCAGGTCTCTAGAGAGGCAGGGAGAAGTCACAGGCAAGCTCCTGACAGGAGAAAACCCTAAAAGATCAGTGCCTGGTCCTTCCCAGCACCTGTGGCTGAGAGAGGAAGGAGAGGCTGATAGGGCCAGGAGAATGAAGACTGATATTAGCCTGTGGGTGAGCAATGGGATTGCCAAAGAGGTGGGAAGTTGAGCCTCCTGTTCAGCTCTGGGGTAAGGTTGACTTCACTCCAGAGAGGTGGAGGTAGAGCTGGGGTGGTTGCTGGCTGTGGCACATCTGTGATGATTTAAACCTGGAGATACGGAGGAGGTTGTCCTGGCTTCTGGAAACTCCAGCAGATGAGAGGCAGAAAGTCCCTTCCAGTGTTTCCTGGGAAGCCCTGTGGGCTCTGGAGGTGACACACTAGGAAGTGGGCAGAAGTGGATGTCCAACCCCACAGAGCCTGGGGCACTCGGAGAAGCCTTGTGCAGAGAGCAGTTTGGGCTCCCTTGAGTCCCCTGCAGCCAGCTCAGTGGGATGGAAGGGAGATGGGGAGCAAAGGTGCAGAAGTTGGCATGGGTTTGTTTGGTAGCAGGGGTTGAGCAGATGACTCCTGTACAGAGGCATCCTCAGTTGTGGCTTGGGTTAACAAGCTCGACTTCTGTTCTCTGTGAGGCTGGTGGGAAAGTGCCTGTGGGGCTGGCATGGAGCTGAGAAGGGCCACAACCTCCTGGGCACAGCATCACTCTGCTGAAAAAGCAACTGGGTTGGAAGGGGCTCTGCAAGGATGGACTGAGCTTAGGGAGAAGCCAAGGAAGGAGCAAAATGAGGAAGAAGAGGGAACTCGCCAGATAACCCACGAAACCACATGTGTGTGTGTGTGTGCTCAGCATGGCTCCACCATGCAGTCTCTGTTCTGTCTGCACAGAAGAGGAAGATGTTTGCCCTCTCACCTGGAAGGAAAGGGGAGACATTTACAAAGAAGCAGCTGCAGAGATGCCAAGATGGATCCACTCCTTCTTGTTGCAAATCCTTTGGCAGAAGGAACCTTTTGTAGTAGGGGTCTTATCTCACCCCCACATTGTTCCCCCTGCCCCTGTGCCTGCCAGGCAGAGTCAAGCCCTCACTAGCTCCTCCCCGGGTCTGCTCACAAGCCTCCCCAGACAGGGATTGGGAAGCCTCTCCCAGCTTTGGCAGCCCAAGGCTGGCCTTTCCCCAGCAATTCAACCATTCCTCCTCTCCCAAACGGAACGTGCCCTGACACCTTTGCCTTGAACTGAACTGTGTTCAAGAGCCTGGGTTTGCCCACACATGTTAAAGGTACAGCTAGAGGCAAGAAGCAGGGAAAGCCAGCCAGAGCTCCAGCACAGAGAAAATGGGGAGGCAGCAGCAGAGCCCAGAGCTTGGCACTTGCACCCAGAGATGGCTGCAGAACGGGGGCTGGCTGCTGGCACAGCCGAAGGCACAACATGTACCCCAGATTTCCATCGCAGCTTCTCTCCGGAGGAGTTCCTCTTCATCCAACATTTGGGTTTTCAAGCCGGGAAACCACATGCTTGGTGAAATGCTTGGTGAAATGCTCAGTCTCCATCCAGCGGAGGAGGGCTTGAACTGCCAGGGGTTTGCTGCCACAGCACTGCAGCTGTACGGTGGAGATGGGGGTCTGGAGGGAGTGGGGAAAAGGGATGGGCAGAGCGGTGTGGGCTGAGCCCCACAGCACTGGGGTGTGTGGAGGCTGTTTGGCACTCACTAATGTGCTCCTTCCCAGAGGGCTTGCCCGTGTGGGCAGCAGCATGGGCAGGGGATTGCAGGTGTGAGCTGTATGTGAAGCATTTTTACCATTGCCAGCTCTTAGGCAGAGGCAGCCAAGCAGAGGAGTATGATCCTCTCCCCTTCTCTTTCGTTCTTTGCATATGGAGGGGGAATGTTACCTTCATGCTCCTTTCAGTCTGTTCAAGCACGCCAGGATCTCTGGAGGAAGTGAGCTTCCACATCTGGGGGTTGAAGTTTGCCAGCAGTGGCTTGAAAACCTCTGTATGTGCAGGCCCTGTGTTATGGTTAATGTGCAAGGGATATGGGCATCTGCCTCTGAGGAGTGAGACACAACCTTACAGATTTCCCCTCTGATTATTACAGCATGTTCCTTCCTGCCACAGGTAGTTCATCAGATGCCAGCTGCCAGTCTAAGGAGAAGGATGCAAACAAGACATATTAAGGAAAATAGTCCAACATCCAACCTGGATGAGCAAGCTGTAAAGGAAAAGGAAATTATTCCTGTGGAGCAGGATAAAGGCTCACCAAACAGACTGCATGTGGGCAACTCCCAGAATAGGGAACAGCTCTTTGAAGGTCATGAAAATCTGCTCCGGAGCAGAGACCTGGAACTGACTCTCAAGTGATGGGGGAAGCATCTGATGATAGATAAGGTAAGAATTTTATTAAGAATACCATGACCAAGAGGAAACAACAGGAATCCTGCAGGATGCATCCTGTTGCTCAAGCCCAAGCAGACAGAGCGTGATGGCAGATGTGGTTAGTGCAGAAAAAGAGCAGGGCTGGGTCAGACCAAAGGTTTGCCTTGACTCATCTCTGCACCCCACAGCAGATGCTTCAGGAAGAGGGAGCATAGGAAGTGTGTAGTGATACTTGCTTGAGATATTAAGTCAGCCTCCAGGCAATGTCCAGCTCCGGTACTCCTGAGCCAAAGAAGCTCTTCTGGGGACATTAGTGTTGAGGAGAAAGAGCTTTCAGTTTCCAGGAACCCCTCCTCATTTCATGGGAGAAAAATGTACCATGTGGCTGGTCAGTGCTGGATGCTCATTCTAGGAGTCCTGGGTTGTTTTTTAAACCCTCCTGACTGTGTATCTTAAGGGGACCTACAAGAAAGCTGGGGAGGGACTTCTTAGAATGTCAGGTGGCAATAGGACTGGGGGGAATGGAACAAAGCTGGAAATGGGTAGATTCAGACTGGATGTTAGGAAGAAGTTCTTCACCATGAAGGTGGTGACACCCTGGAACAGGTTCCTCAGGGAGGTGGTGGAAGCCTCATTCCTGGAAGTGTTTAAGGCCAGGCTGGAGGAGGCTCTGGGCAGCCTGATCTAGTGTGAGGTGTCCTGCCCGATAGGAGAGGGGTTGGAACTGGATGATCCTTGTGGTCCCTTCCACCCCTGACTGATTCTATGAAATGTGCTAGGAGTGGCCAACAAGGATTATCCCACTGGGCATGGCTGGAGTGCCATGGCTGCCCTGGGCAGGCCACAGATAGCTGCCATCATGCTGTGGTCAAGGTTGGCTTTGTGCAGAGGGAATTTCAGCTCTGTAACTCACAGCTGCAAAGCCTCCAAAACCCAGGCAGCGAAGGTGATCAGCGAGGTGTTTGGACAAGAAATAACAAGAGAGGTGTAGAGTCTCTTGGGTCGAACTGAAGTGGTGATTAAAAGGAATACAGAATTAAGAACAATGTAGGGAATGCACATAAAAATGTGTCCTGGGGCCAGCTGTTTCCCAAGAACCACAGAATCAGAGTGTCTATGATCGTTAGAAGCACAAAGAGGCTGTCAAAAAGTGGGATTAATTGGGAAATGGCCATGGTTTATGCGATGGGCCATGAAATGAAGGAACACCAGTGCAGAAACTGAATTGCCCCTGACAGAAATAATTGCCTCCTGTACAATTACCTCGGCACCAGAGCCTCTGGGAGGCAGACCTAGCCCAGCTCCCTTTAGACTTCAGCAGCACTGTGCAGTGAAGTGTTTATCCATCTGTCTGTGTCCTTGCACCATCTGTCTTAATGCTACTTGGAGGAATGTGATGCCTTTGCAGCTTTAGGCTCCATCAAATCGGGCTCAAACTAGCCAGCAGGTTCAAAATCTAGAGGGAATGGTACTGTGGCAAACCAGTCAGCTAAAGGGCCATGAAGGTGGTGAGGAGTTGGGACACCTCTGCTATGAGGAAAGGCTGAGAGAGTTGGGGTTGTTCAGCCTGGAGGAGAGAAAGATCCAGAGAGACCTTATAGCAGCCCACCAGTACTCAAGGGCCTACAGGAAAGATAGAGAAAGGCTCTCCATCTGTGAGGGTAGTCACAGGAAGAGGGGTAATAGTTTTTAACTGCAAGAGGTGTGATGGTTTGGGAGTTGCCTGCCTCCCCCACACACAATGAAATCACCCAGACTAGACTCAGCCAGCTGGAAGTTAAGGAATGAAGCTTTACATTCACAGCTTGGCACAACATACAGGTAGATATTTACAATATATTACAAATATTTACAGCTATATGGAGAAATATACAAGTTAAAAGTAATACAGAGACACAATCCCCCTACCAGAAATCAGAGTCCCCAGGAGGGGCTCTCAACCACCCTTCCACCTTTTTTCCACCCCTCTACCTTACCCCAAGGTCTGCCTTATGTGCAAGGTGAGTTTGGAGGAGGGGTTAGAAGCAGAATGATTAGTTGGGTTGCACAGATCCTAGCAGAACAGCAGAAGCCCAGGGAGAAAAACAGACACTGACTCTGACAGACAGAGACTCTGTCTTGTCTCTGTTTGTGTCCTTGCTTTTATACATCTCAGTAAGCCTATGAGTGAAGTAGACATCGTTTGCATTTCACAGCCTTATAATCTAATTTCTCTCATTAAAATATTCCAATTAGCCTCATAGCAGCACAAAGAGGATAGACTTAGATTGAATATAAGGAGGAAATTCTTTACTGTGAGAGTGGAGAGGCACTGGAACAGGTTCCCAGAGAAGCTGTGGATCTTCCATCCCTGGAAGTGCTCAAGATNTCCAGAGAGACCTTATAGCAGCCCACCAGTACTCAAGGGCCTACAGGAAAGATAGAGAAAGGCTCTCCATCTGTGAGGGTAGTCACAGGAAGAGGGGTAATAGTTTTTAACTGCAAGAGGTGTGATGGTTTGGGAGTTGCCTGCCTCCCCCACACACAATGAAATCACCCAGACTAGACTCAGCCAGCTGGAAGTTAAGGAATGAAGCTTTACATTCACAGCTTGGCACAACATACAGGTAGATATTTACAATATATTACAAATATTTACAGCTATATGGAGAAATATACAAGTTAAAAGTAATACAGAGACACAATCCCCCTACCAGAAATCAGAGTCCCCAGGAGGGGCTCTCAACCACCCTTCCACCTTTTTTCCACCCCTCTACCTTACCCCAAGGTCTGCCTTATGTGCAAGGTGAGTTTGGAGGAGGGGTTAGAAGCAGAATGATTAGTTGGGTTGCACAGATCCTAGCAGAACAGCAGAAGCCCAGGGAGAAAAACAGACACTGACTCTGACAGACAGAGACTCTGTCTTGTCTCTGTTTGTGTCCTTGCTTTTATACATCTCAGTAAGCCTATGAGTGAAGTAGACATCGTTTGCATTTCACAGCCTTATAATCTAATTTCTCTCATTAAAATATTCCAATTAGCCTCATAGCAGCACAAAGAGGATAGACTTAGATTGAATATAAGGAGGAAATTCTTTACTGTGAGAGTGGAGAGGCACTGGAACAGGTTCCCAGAGAAGCTGTGGATCTTCCATCCCTGGAAGTGCTCAAGATCGGGTTGGATGGGGCTTTGAGCAATCTGTTTTAGCGGAAGGTGTCCGTGTTCGTGGCAGGGGAGTGGAACGAGACGATTTTAAAGGTCGCTTCCCATCTACACCAGTGGGGAGCTACAAGCCCTCCCGTCCCTGGTCCTGATGCTCCCCCCGCCGGCCGCGCCGAGCTGCTGCCGCGGGGATGCGGGCAGAGGAAGGCATCCCTGGCAACTAGCGGCGATCAGCTGGCTGTCTTCCTCCCCCCTGCTCTCCCTCCAGCCCGCCTGTGCCCCCTGACATGTTTTCCCCAGGCATTTTCTCGTCACCGGGTCTTTTCCACTGAGCGTGTCTGTCTTTGAGACCCGCAGGCTGCACTAAGCCAAAAGGCAGCTCCCTTGTGGGCAGGGGCAGCTCAGCAGCTGCTCAACAAGCCAGAGCAGAGTGAGAGGTGGAGGTGGTCTTGGCATTGTGCCCGCCAGGCACCGTGGGACCCACCCTGTGCCACAGCAGTGGGTCATGGTAAGGTTCTCTATCAGCAGCAAGCCTGGGTGTAACTCCAAAACTCTGCTGGGTAACCAGTGACTCCCTCAACCCCACAGTCATGGGGCAGCTGAGTATGGGTCAAAGTCCTCAGTTAGAATAGAGTCATTAAGGTTGGAAATAGACTTTTAAAGTCATCAAGTCCAACCATGTCCACTAAACCATGTCCTGAAGTGACAGGTCTGCATAGTTTTTGAACACCTCCAGGGATGGTGACTCTACCACTTCCCTAGGCAGCCTCTTCCAATGCTTGGCTCCTTCAGTCAAGAAAATTACCTGGTTCAATCTTCCCTTGCAGGACTGATTTTGCCTAAAGGGGCTTGTGCCTGTGTGCAATATCAGCCTTCACACGTGTTGCAGGGTGGGTTTAACTCACGTGTGTCCAGAGGCACAATTAACTAGAGCAGAAGCATCTCAGAGTAGCTGCACCTTGCAGACAGTGATGTTTGCATCCCAGGCTGTATCCAGGTGTGTGACTGGCACAGACACAGTGATCCTGGCTGGTCTCCTTTTTGCATCACCTACACTTTGAATATTTAAGCCATGAGCCTTAGTGCAGTATTCACACCACAGTTTGTTTCTTGTGTAAAAGCCAGGGTGAGGAAAAACAGACAGAAAGGTACTGCAGGAAGCTTTGTCCTTCCTATCTTTTCTCCATTGAATGCAGGACAATGCAGTGAGCTGCTCTGTGGTCCTGCCCTGAGGAACTACAGCAAAATCAACCACCTCTGCCTGTAGATGCAGTGCAGTGCCCAGGTCAGGTTGTGCTTGAGCCAGGCTGGTTTGGTATCCAGATCTCTGTGTTACTTTTCTGGGTTTTGTTTTTGAAGTTTGCAAACTGTGTCCTCAGTCAGCACTAACCACAGGGAGAATTTCCACTCGGAAAGTACAGGCAGTTTCCTTTCCTGCTCTGCAGGCACAGGGAGGCTGGATTTCAGCTCTAACAGGGAAAGGGCTGTTCTCTTCCCCCTTTGCTGACCATCTAGGTCTGAAAGCTCAGAAAGGCCAGCTTATTCCTCAAGTCCTGATGTAACCCCATGGATGGCATTTGCCCCAAAGCAGTGAAATTCCAGCAACTAAATACTCCAGGCTGTGGATTTGAAGGGTTAAAGGAGGCCCAACAGCTTCCTCTGATGCTCAGTTAAAGCCACAACAGTCGAGTTGCGTCCTTTGAGCTCTGCCAATCTGCTGGACACAAGTGTCATCCCCTGGGATGGATCATGGCCTCAGAGGTGCATTCCTTTGCCTTCCTGAGCCCTGATAACCTGCTGTC
Source organism: Ramphastos sulfuratus (assembly GCA_013399055.1). Classification (NCBI taxonomy): domain Eukaryota; kingdom Metazoa; phylum Chordata; class Aves; order Piciformes; family Ramphastidae; genus Ramphastos; species Ramphastos sulfuratus. The sequence goes on along the minus strand of WBNM01043822.1, from coordinate 113,503 downwards.
CTGGTGGAGCTTGCTGACTTTCTGAGCTTGCTGTGATTTAGAGATGATTCTTGCACAGGAGTGGAAAGGAGAGGAGAGCAGGGCTGGAAAACCTTCCCTTGCAGAGGAGTGAAGCTGCCGTGGAGCTGGTGGGGAGGGCTGGAGTTGGGAGGATTGCAGCTGTGTCTTGCTGGAAGAGCTGAGCTGGAGTTTCTGGCTCAGAGGGAGCAGCTGGAAAGCGGGTTTGCACAGGGCAGTCAAACTTTCCATCCTCCCTCCTGCCCAAATTCTCTCTCACCAGCTCTCCTGTCCCTGAGGTGGCTTGACAGTCAGCCAACCAGCTGGATCTTGCAGGCGGGGGTCATGGGCAGTGGTGCCCCTCACTGCCAGGACTGTCAAGTTGCAGTGGCAGCTCCTGAGGTGGGGAGGCATTTGGTGTGGTTTCAGAGAATGGCTTGGGGAAGCAGCATGGTCAGTGGAATGAGTCCTGGGGTTCAGGGCAGGGGTGAAAAACCTTCACCGGGTCCCTCTGGACACCAGCTTCAAACAACTTGGCAAAGTGACTGTGTCCGATGGGACCTGCCCAGCTCTGCAGCTGGGAGCAGCTCTGTGCAGGATCTGTGACAGAGCACAGCCCACAGGAGCTGTTAGCAAGGAACCTCAGAGCTCAAGCAGAGCTCTGGCAGCATGGCTATTTTTAGCCCATGCAAATGGAGGTGTTTATTTTTCTGCTGTTGTGCCTTTTCACCTTTCCCAGGGATTTTATTGCTTATGAACATGAGTGCTGTAGAGCCCTGTGAATGTCTGTGGTGGCTGCTGCAGTGACCCTGTCTGCCTCCATCCCTGCAGTTCCACATGCCCATGCTTTACCAGGAACCCCCAACGAGCCCATTTACAGAGAGGTGTCAGACTGTGATAGGCTTAAGCACCTCAACTTACCCTGAACTAGACCTTTCTCTGGGGCTGGGATGCCTGTGTCACAGCCCTGCATGGGGTTGGCAATGAGTGTGCATCCCCTCGTTGGGATGGGATGAAACACAGGAACGTTGTGAGCTCGTTTATTGTTAGTGTTTCAAATCAGTGTTCTTTATTACAGAGACTCATCAGGTTGCTCACACTGTGGCAGGAATTTAATAATATAAGGCACAGGGAACATTCAGAGGTGAAAAAAAAATAAGAAAAATTTAAAAAGAGAGTATTCTCAGCCTGTGAGACTAAACCATCCTTTTGCTGCTGTTAGGACCTCCTCTATAAAGCAAAGTCCAAAAACCTTGTCCCATCCCTTAAATACCCAAATCCACTATGTGAAAGAAAAAAGTATGACAGCTTTTCCCTGGAGCATTCAGCAAGCACAGCTCTGTGTGACAGAAACATCCCTTCCAAGCCTGGGAGGGGTGGGAAGTGCTCCAGGGCATGGTGATTGGGGAGAGCCAAGAGCTTTATCTGGACAGAATGGCAACGGCAAAGCCAGCTCTGGGTGCCGCGGGGCGGGAGGAGGGGGGTAGGCAGCTGCACTCCGTCTCCCTTTGCAGCACAGAAAACACAACAGCAGTAGGGTCACTGAGTCATGGCAAAGCACATAGCACTTTCAGACCTTTATTTCGTGAGGGGTTTTTACAGGATGAGATGCATTTCAGTTTACTTGCTTCAATCCTTGTGCGCTTTCCTATCTCTTCGCTTGATCAACCCTTTTATATTTGCTTTATGAATATTTATATATTTAATTTTGTTGGTTTTTTTGGTGCCCAATAGTTGTTAAATTCGAGGCCTGGGAATGAAAAAGAAGGAAAACGAAATCCTGCCAGTCTGTGTCTTTCTCGACTTCCTCTGCCCCCGCTACCACAAGCTGGGTGATCGCAGCGTCACTCACATCTGCCCTGCTCGAAAAGCCCAATCCTTCTACACCCCTCTGGCTCCGCCATCCCTCCTCGCTGGGTGGTGTCTGTGCCTGGGGTTGGTGGATCAGCTGAGAGGTCTTTGCATCTGCGCTGCTATGTCCAAGAATGTGCTGTTAGTCAGAAGGTAAGAGAAGATCCGAGAGCGGATACCAAGACAGAGCTGATATTTTAGGACAGCAACAGGGTCGGTCAATGGTAAAGACAGGCAGAGAGAGAAAGGGGCTGGTGAGGGTGTGTGGAAACAGCTGAGTGAGTAATCTAGTGGTAATAGGTCAGGCTATGAAGGAGGAGGACTGTTACTTCTCTTAGCACCGTCGCTACATATGTTTATGTCTATATTAGCACCTTGTTCCCAGGGGGAGGAAAAGAAAACAAACCAAACCAAAGCGGCTTAAAACCCAAAGGAAGTGGCAAGGGTAAAACAAGACAAGGTTGGCAGCAGAGAAGGAAGCTGAGGGTTTAGATCACCAGATCCTTGTCTATGTCCTCTGTAGAAGGAAAAGAGAGAGACAAGGTTAGGAGGTGGATGCTGCCAGGGTCCCACTGCTCCTGCAGTCCCTCCTCCCTGCTCTCTGCTACTTTTCCCTCCCCAGGACCAGCTGCATCCCGAGCAGGGGCTCTGGGCGCGCTCGTCAGTGTCCCCTCCGGCCCTGTGCCCTCCCTGGGCAGCACTTACGCTCCTTGATGCCGAAGCAGCTGGCCCATTCCTCCAGGGCAATGTACTTGTCGTTGTCCAGGTCACAAGCCTCGAAGAAGCGAGTGGTGCAGTGCTCCATGGGGATGAGAGGGGCACGGAGCGGGGCCAGCTCGGTGTGTGACAGGTACCTGCCAAGGTGACCTCATGGTCAGTGTGCTGCCTGCCAGCCACCCTCCCGTGGGAGGAGAGATGTTCTGCTGGCTGGAGAGGCTAGCACAGGGCAGGATGCTGGCCCCAGCTCTCTGTCTGGTTTGACTGCTGTCCCAGTACCCTCCCAGTGACCACCAGTCAGTGTCATGAAGGTCATGGACTGGTGACTGCTTTGGCACCTGCTGTGCTAGTCACAAAATAGCTGTCAGCTATGGGTCCAGCTCACAGCGAGGCCACCAGCTGCTCTTTCAGCTATGAAGTTATTCTGGAGCCTTTGGGCCAAGGTATTTTAGGGAACTAAATCCGAGAAGACAGAAACTTCACCTTCACACCCGAGGGAGATGGGAGCAGCTGGGACAGGGGGAGGACCCTCTTTTTGCAGAAGAGCTGTTCGTGGAAGGCAAAACTGCCTCTAGCTCAGCCTGGCTTGCCCCATCCCTGACAGATGTGTGCAGGGGTTGTCCTTCCACAGGTCTTTGTCTATGTCTCTGCCACCAGCCACACACTTGTGTCACATATCAACAAGATGAACAAGGGGACACAGTCTCAAGCTGTGCCAGGGCAGGTTTAGGCTGGATGTTAGGAAGAAGTTCTTCACAGAAAGAGTGATTTGCATTGGAATGGGCTGCCTGGGGAGGTGGTGGAGTCACCATCCCTGGAGGAGTTTAAAAGGAGGCTGCATGAGGCACTTAGTGCCATGGTTTAGTTAATTAGAAGGGTTAGGTGATAGGTTGGACTCAATCTCAGAGGTCTTTTCCAACCTGGTTAATTCTGTGGTTCTGTGATCTCCAACCTTGGCACCTATTGCCACCTGGTCCTCAGGCAGGAACGGGCCCTGGCAGGCCCCTGTCCTGCTCTGCTGACACTCACCCATCGATGGGGTGCTGGTCCAGCTGCCCAAACTGCCAGTGCACAGGGAAGATGTACATGTTGTAGTTCTTCTCGAAGTCACGGGCCAGCAGCTCCACGGTGTGGTCGCCAGCCTCCAGGCGCTTCTCGTTCTCATGCATCTTCTTCACCTGTGGTGGGAGGTGTTGTCAGCAGGGAAGAGCAGGGTGATCCCAGGAGGAGGTCTACGTGAGGTACCCACAGGCCACTCTGCATGGGCTCCCTGTATGTGCTGGGTTCTGCTGGTGGGATGAGCTCTCAGGCTCCCTTCCCAACCCCTCACCTTGAGCTTCTGCTTCTCGGTCAGCAGGTTGTTGTCCTCATCACGCTCGTACAGGGTGATCAGCACATTCTTCAGCCAGTCCCGCATGCGCAGGGGGAACTCGGTCAGTTCTGTGTCCAGGCAGGCAGGGATGACTGGAAGCCACACATGGCAGTCAGTGCAGCATCTGTTATGTACCCCCAAACTCTGGACACAGGCCTCCCACCTCAGCCCTGAGCCTGCCTGGACCTTTGCTCTCTCTCAGCCCATGGGCAAGGGCACTGTGCTCAGCGTTTGTCTAAGGGAATGGCTCCACTTACATTTGCAAGGCCCAATGTAGTCCAGGTGCAGCTTGTGTCCCTTCTTAGTTCCTTCCAATGTGCACTTCGTGGCAAAGAAATGGCAGGAGGAGTCATAGGTCTTGTTGTCAGTGCCACAGACCTGCACAGGATAGGGAGATGCTGCATGAGAGGCAGTGAAGCCTTGTGGGAAGTCAGCAGGGAGACCCTCCAAGTGAGATTGTTTCCTGGGGTGGACAATGGCTCCTTGGTCACTACTGGCCAAGGCCAGATGGGGACCTGCCACCTTGACTCTGTCATCTCTGGCAACGTTCCCTGTGAGGTCCCTCCCTGCTCCAGTCTGTACAGCAGCTTCTGTCCTCACCTTCTCGAAGACAGCAGCAGTGGCTGGGCAGCTGGAGGGGTCCTGGCACACACACATGGGTGAGTTGTTGTCATCCACCTCACACACCTTGCCATGCTTGCAGTGGTGGTTCTGGCAGGGGTCTGAGGACAGGGAGCAAAGTCAGGTCTTACCCAATCCTCACCTCCCACAAGATGCCTGGGGCATTTCAGAGCAGAGGGAAGAGACTTCAACAGGGACAGCCCCAAGCATCTCTCCCTGCACTGGGAAGATATGAGGGGTTCCAGAAGCCCACATTAGCCCTCTGGCTCCTTCCTGTAGCCACACAGCACAATGGTTTTGTTTGTTTTTCTGTTAAAAAAGGTGTTACAGAGACTCCAGTGCTGGAAAGAGGCTATGCCCCTCTTCTGCTTTAAGTGTGAAGCCAGGTTGGCATCATCCTTGTGCTGCAGCCCTTCCCAAAGAAGTCCCTCACTACTTGGGGTGGCTAAAGCTCCCCCACCCAGGTAAGGGATGATGTCTCTCTGTTGTAAGGCAGGGTAGGAGGGACTTACTCTCTGCAACAATCTCCTCTGCTTCCTCTGCAGGTTCCTCGAACTCTCCCACCTCCACCTGGACAGGGTTAGCCCCCACAGGCTCCTGCAAAAGAGATCTCTGTTTCTGGTGGGGTGCACAAAGAGCTTGGTCCCAGCTCCTGGGGGGGAGGGCAGAGACCACCACATTGCCTAGGCTCTCCCATGCTTCAGAGATGCTCTCCCCAGGGCAGTGGGTACTGCAAGGGATGGTTGGCAAGGAGCAGCAGAGTCACCTACCTCTGTTGTGGGATCTTCAATGACTTCTGTCTCATCAGGCAGAGCCTCCTGCTGCAGGGGAAAAGGACCATGAGCTGGGGTCTGTAATGAGGACTGCCCCAAGGGAGGTGACCCACTGGGACAGACAGGGAGGGTCACTCTCTGGTTTCCTTCTCCCCACTGCCCCTCAACCCTCTTTTTTATCCCTCTTTTTTGTTTGTTTGTTTTATTTGTTATGAAAGAAGATCCCCATCAGATATGTTGGTTGGACAACCTCAACAGCAGAGAGGCTCTCTTGTTTCCCCTACTTACCGGAGCTGCCAGGGCTTTGCCTGCCAGGCAGAGAAGGAAAAAAATCCAGGCCCTCATCTTTCAGTAAGCCCTGAATAAAGGAGAGGAGAAGGAGGATGAGGAAGGAGGCCAGTTTTTGCTGCTGAGCTCACGGCTGGCAGTCAGACACCCAGAAATGGGTGTTCTCTTTGCCTCCTGCCTCATCTGTTCAATATTACAGACTCACATGGTAGCTTTTCCAGCCAAAACCTGAAACCAAATCATGTTCCCAAGACAAATTCTTTTGATTTTGCAAAATGGGGCAGCAGGGGTTTAGATCTCTGCTGCTTTCCTGAATGCTTTAGCAAAACTGCAGTGAAAATGGCAGTTTCCCTTTTCCTTCACTGGAGATCTTTTGGACCAAGCCCTCACATTTTTCACGTTCAAAGCCCCTGATAGGAACCCCAGGTACAAGCAGTGAAGCTCTACAACTTTGTCTCAATCAGAGGAAAAATGAAAGTGGAGGAAGAAAAGAGACAGCAGGGACAGGGTGAGATGGGGTACTTGAGATTTAAATCCTTCAAAAAACTCTTTCCCACATGGACACAGACATCTCTGTGGGTATCAGGGACCAGTCTCCCAGCCCCAGCACCTCCAAATGCTGGGGTCTCTACTATAGCTTTTCCCTTTCCTGCTCAGCCCTGAAGGTCCCCAAAACTGTGTGTGAGGGATCTAAAGTGCTTTGAGGTTGTGTGCTGCTGGGAGATGAGCTCCAGGAGGATGAGCCCTTTGCCTCCTCCCAATTTTGGCTGTTGCAGGGACAATGAGGGATGAGCATGCCTGGCAGTCCAGCTAACGCTAGCCATGGTGTGAACCAGGAGAGTGCAGCTGGTGAAATTGCCTTGTCCTTGTCCCCCCCACAGTTCCTGTTTGGCAGGATTGAGCCCCTCTGTGAGAGGAGCTCAGCTGGCCACTTGATATGCTGGTGGCATCTCCTGACAGTGAGGGCTGCCTGTGCCCTTCCGCCTGCTGGAGAGGTTTGTCTCCTGCCAGCGAAGGGACTTGTCCCTGTGCCAAGGCTTCCACTTCCTCCCTTCTGCCTGCCCTCCTCTGCTCCACCTGCATGACTTGGGCACCAGAGCCCAGTGGCTCACTGCAGCTGGGTGGATGGATGACTTTGCTGGGATGGAAAATGTTGGGCAAGGTGTCTTCCTCTGGATGGATGGGGTGGGTGAGTGGATGAATATCTAATTTCCCACTGCATCCTTTCCCTTCATCCACACACAGAGTAGCTCTCTGGGTACTGTGCTGTCAAGGCTGTGTTGTGCTTCTGAATTTAGCAAGGTTTGACAGTGCAGTGGCTGAAATCCTCCTTCTCAGCATCTCACCCAGTGCCAGCAGGCTGCCTGTACAAAATAGAGGTCAGGGCATGGAGACAAGTTGTACAGGGAGCTGGAGATGGCTTCCACGGTGGGACTGAAGGCCTGTGGATGGGGGTGGATGAGCCCATTTGCTGTGGTGAGGCTGCAGCTGAGCAGTTCCCTTCTCTCCTGCTCTGTACATGCTGTCCCTTCCCCTTGCCTTTATTTGCTCTGGAGGCTGCTGTGAGCTCTCAGGCCAGCCAGGCAAGATCACTGCCTCTTCACTTCTGGAGGGGTGGTTTGGGGGTGGGAACTGGAAAAATACTGGTGGATCTGGCCATCTCCTCCCTTGCTGCCATCCCCCTGGTTCCTCCTGGGCTCCTCCCAAGGGGCTTGTTTGCTTTGGAAGATGCTCTGAGGGTCAGTGATGCTCACTGGGCACTGCTGTGGAAGAGAGGGCAGTGCCTGTACATGTGGATTCTGGCGTTAAGCAGAACCCAACCCCAGACCAAGGCCATCTCAGATCATTTCCCCAAACCCCCTGAATTTCAAAGTCTGGGCACACAGTAAGCTGAGGTCAGGGAATTACATTCTTGCTAGGAGCCAGCAGACAGTCAGAGCTGCCAGTGTTGTGTTTGGAGGAAGAAGGAGCATGAAAGAGCAAACAAGGTCTGCAGAGCTGTCTTGTGCTGGACATGGGAAAACAAATTTATTTGAAAAACAACATCCTCCTGGAGGCAGAGCCCATGCACGGAGGACATTGCAGTGCCTGTTTTGCAAACATGGTCTTTCTTGGATGCCTGGTGGCCAAAAGTCCTGAAATAGTGGCTCAGAAAGGCTGCACACACACTGTGGGCCAGGCCCTTCTGCCAGAGCAGCTCTAAGTCTCCTTCCTTGTGGATCTATCATGGCCCTGCTGTCCGGGGGGGTGGTCTTTGGAGCTGGCAGCTGGGCCATACCATGAGCTCAGCATCTATCCCCCAGCCGCAGGGGCTTGGAGCCATCCCTGTGAGGGGAGTTCCCTGCACTGGGAGTGTTTGGCACAACTCTGCAAGAGCCACATGGAGGGCAGTGGGCAACACAAGGGGCAGAGCAATGGCGTGCAGCAGGGGTCATTTTGCAGGGGGAAAGAGGTTTTAGCAAGCATGTGCTTACAACCTGAAGGAATCAGCAGAAGCCAGTACTCTGTAAGATGCTGGAAACCAACACCTCATGGGCAGGCAGTGCTGCTGAATGTAAAATAAGAGAGGCCTCCATGATCACCAACCTTTCCCATGATGATAGAGAAAACAGCCTGGTACTGTGGCATCCAGCTGCAGGACTCATGCCCTTGCACAGCCTTTCTAATGCCTGTCCCCACTTGCACCCTAAATGGGGGCTTCAGCTCTCAGTTGCTGTGCAGCCAAAGTTTTGCTGCTCTCATAAACCCTCAATCACTTTTCAGCCTGGCCCAGGCCATCCCTCAGCACTGGCAGCTTCTTGCATTTTGCAGATGTGTCCTTAACAAGAGAGCTGGGAGGTGCAGAGAGGTCTGACTCTCAGTACCTCCATAAAACGAAGCAGGCTACTCTGGCAAAGTCTTTAGCACCCTCTCCTCAGTCCTGTAGCAGCATCATAAGTTTCTCCTGCTAGGGGAAAAAACCCTGCAGTGATGCATGGAGCAGAAGCTGTGCCACTGGGTTCTGTCTGTTGGTCTCTCTTGTCTCTTCCTGTGCAGTCAGGAGGCCATTGTGGACTGGGAAAGGACAAGGAGCAGGTGGGTGCAGCCTCCGAGGAGGCTCTGTGGATGGTGGAACATGGTCCATGTGGCATTGGCCCTGGCCAGGGTTGCATAAGCCCTTTGGGATGCCACGTTAGCGTGGGGAGGAGTCACTGCCTGGCCACTTTAACGGCTCCTCCCTGAGGCCACTGGGACAACCCCAGCTGCCTTCATCACTAACCCAGGCCCCATCACCAGCAGTGGAGTGCAGAACAGGGTAGTTTTGAGGCAAAACCCCTCCCATGTCTCAGCTCCCCACCTGCACCCCAGCCCAGCCATGCAGGAGGCAGCCAGTCCAAGCAGCAGGAATTCCTGCACCCACCCTCCATTTGCTCCTTGCTTTTCTAGGGCTTTGCAGGGTCTGACATGCCCCAGCACCTCAGACTGAATGTAAAGGCAGGACCAGCCCAGAAGAAGCTTCTGCCTACAAACACCTCCATGGGCTTCAGTCTTCAAGAATCAGGTGGGTGACCAATTGTGGCTACCACAGCAACACAATGTGAGCCTGTGACCCTGCTGTCTGGCCCTGACCTCTCTGTGCAACAAGACTCTCTGAGGGCTTCTCAGTCAGCCACTTCCAGGATAAAATTCGATTCAAAGTCAGCTGCTTGCGTGAATGCCTGTAAAGTTTCCTGCTGAACAGGTCCCTGCATGTCCAGGCCATGCTGCTAGTGCTGCTGGCTTACCCAGATGTGCCACAGCTGCACAGGGGAGCAGGGCAGGAGCAGAGGGCTGGGCAGAAGCCAGCTTGGCTCCTGTCACCTGTGCAGACCCCTCGCACACAGCGTGCAGACTCAGAAAGCTAAGCTAGGTTTAGGTGGAAGTGAAATTCCCCTCAGCTTATGCACTCTTGTACGCTCCTAGTAGGAGGAACAATCTGCCTGCCACACCTCAACATGCAGAGTCACTAAAGGCACATGGACACCACAATGCTGCATTAATCCTTTCCCCTTTCAGGGAGCTGAGCAGCTCTGCACTTAGAAATCATCCAGATCTTAGTGACACAAGGGCTAGAGCCTGTGCACCACTACAGCTGGGTGCTGGCTTCCAGCTTTCCCCCTTTGGCCAGGCTGCTAATTGCATCCATAAGGGCCAACAATTAAATTAGTACTGAGAAAAGTGTCTGGATGAGACCTGGGCTGCCAGCAGCAGTTCACCAATGAGGCCTTTGCAGACCCCAGTTGGAAGGACAGGCCATAGAGCATTCGGCTGTCCTGTCTGAGCCTTTGCTGTTTGTTGAATCATAGAATGGTAGGAGATGGACTGGACTGGACATGGGGCAGTGCCAAAAAGCAGCCTAAACACTTTTGTGCTGGTTGCAAGTGGTCCCTCTGGCTCCTGGGGGGATGCAGTGAGCTGATCTCGCACAGCTCCAATAAAGAGAGGCAGAGGAAACTCTCTGCTAAATATTCTACAAAAATGCAAACCATCTTCAAAGCATTCCCTGGACTCGCCCTGCCTCAGCTGCTCCAGCGATAACAGAGCCCCAACAACCCTCCGAGCAGAGGACCCAGAAAGATGTTTCCATGGGAACAGACATTCCTCTGGGGCTGAGTCATGGAACAGCAGAGAGCTGTGGAAGAAGAGTCTTGAAAAAAAAAAAAAAGGCTTGAGAAGTTTATTTCTCCTCTTTCCCCTCTTAACGCTGCCGCAATGCCTGCTCCTGCCCATGCGGCAGACAATAGCTTGGCTTTGACTCCCGTGCAGCAGCCTTGGGTTTTATCCGCTTAAAACTCGCCTGATCGACCCTAGCAAATGGCTGCAATTTATTTTTGTCCTCCTGGGCGGTTGCTGAGTTCTGGGGCTGTTTCAAGTTGGTGGTAACTGAGGGCTCAGACTTTCTGCTGCCTCCAGTTGCACTCCAAGTTGCAAACAGCGCTTTTTGGTTTGGGTGGGAGTTCGGCCCCCATCCTCTTCAGTTTTCTTTTCTTGGCTGCATGCAACAGAGCGGAGTTTTCTCAGAGGAGGGACACAAAGAGCAAAGTTAGGCTGCCACGCACGTCGGGAAGGACAGCAGCTGCCTTTAAAGGAAACAAGCCCTCATGGACCTAAAAAAAAAATGCGCCTAACTGAGCCAAAGAACTTAAAAAGTTTAAAAATACCCCAAAAGAGCTTTGTTCCTCCTCTCCTGCAACTTCCATCTCTCTAACAGCCGATCGGCTGGAGTCAAGCAAACCGGGGCAGCAGGACTTGAAAGGGTTTCAAAGTCTGCTGGGAACAAAAAGCCAAGTGTCTTTTTTTTTTTTTTTTTAGGAGAAATAGGAGCAGCCGTACTGGAAAAAAAAAATAAATAAAGGCTCTGAGATGAAGTCGACAACTCTTTTGTTTTCCTCGAGATACTCTGGTGAGTAAAACTTCACCTGCCAGCGCACCTCAGGCTGCTGGTGGTTGGGGCTGCTTTGTAACTAGATCTGATGCGTTCTTGGTGTTGGTTTGATGTACCCAGACACGGGTGTCATGCATCTCGCTAAGGAAAGACTCCCGCGACTGCAAATCCGGGGGGGGGGAATAAAAAAGGAGGAGAGGGACAAATCTGGGTTTAACTTAAACCTTTACAGCCAGATGCTACCGAAGTGTTAAAGCTAGTACAGTAAAACACAGCAACAGTTTAGAAGAGGAGGTGCTGCAAAGAGGAAAAAAGAGAAATCAGGAAGGGTCTCTAAATGGGGCAGGGAGCATCCACGGCCCACTGGGAAGGGGGCTGCTGGGACCCCCCCTGCCCCAGGGGCGATAAAATAGCACAGCAAAGGCAAACGCGAAGCCCCCGACCATACCTCGCAGTCCCGGCAGCAGGGCTGAGGAAACTTCAGGCACTTGGACGGGCTGGAGGAATCTGCAGGTTTTAGAAGCAGGCAGGAGGAAGCCAAAGGGTGGGCTGGGTTTCCCACTGCCTCTCCTCCTCCTCCTCCTCCTCACTATCTTTCCAAATCGGTCTCTTCCTCTCTCTCTCTCTCCCCAGTGGGCTGTCCCAGGGACTGGGGCACTGCCTGGGTCGAAGGGATAGACCAGAGAAATCAAGCAGGGTTGAAGATCCAGGGGGCATTTGGCAGGGACAGATCAGCTCCCAGTGCACCCTTTCCAGCGGGGTCACTGTCACAGCAGCTGCCTGCACTGATGCAATGAGTTTGTCAGTTCTCTGGCTCTCTCGGACTAACAGCACGGCAGGGGCAGGGAAGTGGTATTCCTTGGCTCGTGCACCTCCTAGCACCGTGGCTTACTGCGAATGGAATCTTCAATCCTCTCGTTTCACAAGGGGATAGTTCAGTCCCTGTGCTGATCCTTCCCATCCTCAGGGGGACGTGGAGGAAGGCAGAAGAGTCCTCTCTCCTCTATCTCCTGTCCTAACGCTGCTGCCGTTCTAGGGCTGCCTTATGGGGAGGGAGAGGAAAGAATGATCCAGAGAACATGGAGAGCTATGGACATGTTTGAAACAGACTCCAAATAGGCAGAAAAATGCTGAGCTGGGAGGTGCAACCCTCAGCACATTGATGTCTCTGCTGTGGTTATTGGCCAGCAGATCTGGACTGCCTGAGCTAAACCCACAGTCACAGTTGTTGGTCATTGGGGTCCAGTGGTCTCTTCAGACATCACTAAATGTTGTGACCTTACAGATCGTAACTCAGCTGGAGAAGCTGCTCAGCCAGAGGCAGCCAGACAGCAAAACTGTTTGGAGTGGGCTGTTCTGCTCTGTTCTCTCTGCTAAGGGTGAAAACCCAGCTCCTCTCTCCTTGCATCTCACCACGACCAAGAGTTCATCTGCTCCCCTGGCAGAACAGGACTTTATGTACCAGAATGGCCATGAAGCTGCATTGGTAGGTAAAGCCAGCAGCCAAAAAGTGAGGCTGTCAAACTGCTGCAATTTGAGCATCCCTGAAGAGTGTCTCCATGGCATGTAGGTCTGTCCTGAGCTCTGCAGGTAGTCCAGCTCTGCAGTTTGTGATTCACCTCGGGCCCCAAACCTCACTCCATCCAGGATGATGCAAGGGACTGCTGGAAAAATAGTGACTGGTATAGTCAACGGGGCTGAGGATAGGTCCTCTGGGCATCAGCAGTCTGAAGGACACCCAAGATGGTAAGGAAATGGACCACGGTGTTTTGTCTTGGGTGCCTGGGGTCTGGGTTTGTTTCTCACATCCTATCTCTCACCAGGGCTGAGACACCAATCTGGGTGCTCAGCTCTCCCCACTGATGTGGCTGAGGATTTACATGTCAACACAGGAAGAGGCCTGTCATGATCTGCTGAGCTGTGCTGGCTCCTTGCTCTGTAGGATGTCTCTTACTTCATGTCCTGTGATCCCTTATCAGCTTGCTCCTTGTCTGGCCTTGTGAACCTTCTGCTGTCTGTGAAGGAGCCAGATGTAAGACTAAACATCCAGATGGCCAACAAGAAACAAAAAAGTAAACAAAACAGAAAGGGAAAGGAGAAAGGAACCAGAGATGGATGTGTGAGAAACCATTGTCGCTTCCCAGGGAGATGGTTGATCTCTGCAACCAGACAGCTCAAGAAGCTGGTAGCAAAAAACAAGAGAAGAAAGTCTTCTTCACCCATTTCTTTACAAGGCTACACACACTTGAAAGCCATAGTGGGAGGTTTCCCTGCCTATGGCAGGAGGTTGGAACGGGATAATCTTTGAGGTCCCTTCCAACCTAAACCATTCTATAATTCTACGATATTGGGTGCTGATATGTAGAGGTTGGTACAGCTCACAGAGACATTCATAAACATCCCATGCAACCCTCTCAGGTTCACATGAAGGCCAGCTTTGTGATGGTGTCCAAGACATTGTGGGTCTTTCTCATGCAGTCAACCACCTGTGGCACCTGGACTGTCTTCTTCTCCCACCACCAGCATCCATAGCTCCCACATGCAGCTCAGTGCTACTCACAGGTCCCATTTGGCTCCAGAGGTCACACAGGCCCTAAGCTCAGCTTTCACTGGCTTATAGAATCATAGAATGCTTTAGGTTGGAAGGGACCTCAAAGATCACCTAGTTCCAACCCCCTGCTAGAGGCAGGGACATCTCCCACTAGAACAGGTCACTCAAGGCTTCATCCAAGCTGGCCTTGAACACCTCCAGTGAGGTTGTGGAGCACAGAATCACAGTGGAGCACATTCTGTGATTCTGTGCTCCACAACCTCCCTGGGCAACCTGTGCCAGTGTTTCCACCACCCTCACTGTGAAGAACTTCCTAAGATCCAGTTTAAATCTCCCCTCTGTCAGTTTAAATCCATTCCTCCTCATCCTATTATTACAAGACCTTGTCAATAGTCCCTCCCCAGCCTTCCTGTAGCCCCCTTCAGATACTGGAAGGCTACCCTAAGGTCTTCTGGAAGCCTTCTCTTCTCCAGGCTGCAGAGCCCCAACTCTGGTAGCATGTCCCCATAGCAGAGCTGCTGCAGCCCTCTGAGCATCCTCTTGGCTTGATTCACAACTGAATGCTCTGGTTGAATGCTCTCTGTGCTGGATTAGTCACGGCTCGCATTGAAATTGCACAGCTGCTGGGACTGCTCCTGAGTCTAACAAAAAAAAAAAAAAAAAAAAAAAAAACATCTGGAAAAAATTTTAGGGAGTTAAAAAAAAATAAAGGGAAAAAAAAAAAAAAAGAGACATCTGGAAAAAATTTTAGGGAGTTAAAAAAAAATTAAGGGAAAAAAAAAAAAGAAGAAAAGAAACCACACGTTTTCTAACTGACAACGTGGCAATTGCTTAGTGCTCTTCACTGCAGCCTGAAGCTCTTTTCTAAGGGCTCAGACAAATGAGAGTGCCAGGAGGATAATTATAACAGTGATTTCTTCACATACGTGGCAGCTTAAACCCTGCTTTTGAGCCAACCCATAAAGGAGCCTGCCACAGTGCTGCAGGCACATCTGGGAATGGCCCCTGAGCTGGTGGCAGTGAGCCATGGGTGAGTGGGAGTGAGGGGTCCTCATGTCCTGCATGAACATGGTGAGGACAGCTGGATCCTGTGTCCTGTGAGGGGCCTGCTGCCAGGACCGGGGGTGTGTGTCCTCAGAAGTGGGATGGAGAGGGATAACATGGAGAGGGATAACATGGAGAGGGATAACATGGAGAGGGAAACATGAGCCTGAAGCGAAGCAACTGATTGACTTTAATCTCAGCAGCTTTAGGAAGCTCCAGAAACGACTGAGAGCTTGCAAAGGAAGTCCTGAAAAGTCCTCTCTGCACTTATAAGACTTAGTGGGGTCATCAAAGAGAAGATTTTTTGATGTCAAGCTGGCAGGAGGGAAACTGGACCTCACACATGTTTATAAAGTCATCTTATGCCATCTGCGCAGGCAGGAGATTGCCCAAGGGGCCTCAGCGTCTCTGGGAGTCCTTGCAGTGCTGCTTGTCTCACAGATCCAGCTCAGGCTCTCAGCCATATGCCAGCAGGGTGGTTTGGGCACAGCTGATCCACCCCAGGGCTCCCAGCAGTGGCTTCCAGCTCAAGTGATTACACAAACCCATGCAATAGGACAAGACCCCTCAAGGTTTAAGCTCGGTTTGCAGCAAAGACAAGAGATTGGCAGGGCTGAAGTTTGAACTCCAGCTAACCCCAGATTTCTTCATCCCATTTTAAGCCAGGTCAGGCACATCTGGGCTGATGGAGTGGAGAAAACCCTTGTGCTCTCCAAGAAAGAAACAATTCTGTTGCATGCAAAGGAGAGAAATGTGAGTGAGCAGCTTGGTGGAAGCAGTGCAAGTGTGGATTAATAACCCTGTTGCCTCCTGCTCAGCCTGAGGAGCCTTCCCTTCTCTCTGCTCAGAGAGGGATTCTCTTAATGAGTTTTTCTGGAGAGGATGTTTCTGCATTAATTGCTGGTGGATGCTGCTGCAAAACAATGAACCCAAAGTGCATACAAATAAATAGGATGCCCTGGAACCTCAGTGGGAATGCCATTTACTAAGTCTTCCTTGCTGGGCTCAGGGCTGAGTTCCTCACAGGGAGTGAGCAGTGTGGGGGAAGGCAACAGCCCTGGGGTGAGAACACAACACCCAGCTGAGGAAAAAGTGAGTGGGACAAGTAAGTGCAGAGCAGACAGGAATCTGCTTAACCCAGGAATGTCCCAGCTCTCTTGCTACTTGGGAGTGTGTCAGCAGATCCTGCAGGATGGTTTCTGTTTTTTTCCATTCCAGAAGCAGATCAGAAAGGCTGTGCTCTCCCACTCACACCCACGCGTGGCCACTGGAAAGACCAAACACACAGGGAGGGATGAAGCCAAACTGTCCTGGGAACTTGTCTTTGTCCTTCTTGGGCCAGGGACTTCTCCACAGTGGGAAGAGCTGTCCCCCTGTCCTCAGTAGCAGGACTGATGCCTGGTTCAGATGGGCAGACTGACACCCAGCAAAGGTCTCTTCTGGTGCCTGGACTGGGAGCCTCTGTGCTCTGCAGATGGGCTGGGGGTGAGCTGGCTCCAATGGAGCAATGAAGTAGATGGGTACTGGCTCTGTCAGAAGCAAATGGAGAAGCAGCAGTGGATTTTCAGCTGTAAACCAAAAGCCTGCAGGGCAAGGGCTAGAAATCCAGCTCCTCGTGGCTCTGCAGTGAGTCACAACCCGGGAGCAGGCTGCAAAGCCAGGAGGCAGGACATGCTTGCTGTGCGATGGCTTGCTCTTTCCAGGGGGTGTATGGGCTCTCACAGCTGTTCCCTGGGGTCTGTAATGCAAGGAATTTCCAGTGGGAAGTCTCTCTCTCCCACCTCTTTCAAACCAGCCCTGCAATGATCAGCTGGCTTGCTTGGAAACATGTGGGGCTGCAGGCTTGGGAGAAGCTTATCTGTCCTCCCAAAGAAACAAGGCAGAAAAAAACATCCACCACTTTCCTCAGCCGTGGTGCAAGCAGGGAGGGCTGCATGCTGCAGCTACCCTCCACTGGATGCCTCTCATGGCCATCAGGTCTGCAGATGGCAGCTGTGCCTGCCTCCAGCTACACCCAGAGAGGGTGGTCAGTATCACCCCTCCAGCCACAGCCCCATCCCTGTGGCAGAATCCCCACAACACTGCTGGCACCAGCAGATGGCTTCAGCTGCTCTGCAGCTCCCATGCATGGTCTGGGCACATCCAGCTTGGCTGAGCCTGGTTTCAGCCCAATGCCTCCAACACCCAGAGGAGCTCATTGCCTTTCCTAAAAGGACTTCTGCCCCACTGCAGGCAACTCTTTGCTATCCATCGTGAATATGAATTGAAGTCTGGGGTCTCAGCCCAGCTTTGCTTTTGCTCAAGACCTTGTGTTGGAGGTGTGCCTGTGACTTGCAGAAGGTGGAATGGAGCTTCCCAGGGAGAAGTTGCTCCTGGTATTTACCTAAGATGCACCTTGGAGTCCTTTTGGGCTTGATGATGTGGCTTGGCAGCTTTTGAAGGCTATGAATAGAGCTGCTTAAGGAAATAAACAGGAATCCACTTTCAAGCCCCTGGGACATGCAGAGAGAGGGCAGCTCCTGGGCTGCTGTGGCAGCTGTTTTGCATAGATAAACACTGCCTGAAACTCTCTCCTAAAAGGCAGCCTTGATGGGAGTACCCAGATGAAGCTGTGCCAGCTCTGGGGCATCCAAATGCCATCTAAAAAGCAGTGGCAATAACTACAGATGAGGAAAAGACCCAAAAGCCAAATGCCAAGGGTTCACAAGGCTCTCTGGGGCCAGCTGCATTTGCTGGTTTGGGTCATGAACATGAAGTCCTCTGAGAAAAACTCCATTTTCAGATGAGTTGGTTACAAACTCCAAAATCACTGGAGCCAGACTCCTCTCAATTTAATCAGCTCCATGGCCTAACATCTTGGGAGTGAAAGGAATGTTTTTCCTGGGTCATATCTTTGCTAGGAGCCCATTTAGATAGCCACATGATGCTGTGGGCTAACTGGTGTCCAGGGAGGCTGCATGTGGAAGGAGCAGAGCTGCCATGAATCAGGATCACAGCTGAGGCAAAGCAGGCAGCAGGTCTTGGTGTTGTCCCCAGCTGGCTGCAGGGGAGTGGCAGCTGAGAACACGAGCTTTAAATGATGACTGCCTTCACTC
The DNA here is from genome assembly GCA_013399055.1 of Ramphastos sulfuratus. Classification (NCBI taxonomy): domain Eukaryota; kingdom Metazoa; phylum Chordata; class Aves; order Piciformes; family Ramphastidae; genus Ramphastos; species Ramphastos sulfuratus. The sequence goes on along the minus strand of WBNM01043822.1, from coordinate 95,790 downwards.
CAGGCTTGTGCACTGCTGGAGGTGAAGAGGAGCAGGGAAACACAATCCTGAGGAGGGCAAGGCAGCTGGTGGCCAGGAGGCTGAGCTGCCTTTTAGAGTTTGGAAAGTTTAGCAGTTCCCTGTGGAGGCTGAAGAGAACAGGACCTTATTGTCCTCCCATTAACCATCAGTGCTGGCAAAACTCTACCAAAGTGCCCTCTCTTGGCTAGCCCTGCCCTGCATGAAGTCAGCCTGTGTTAGGCTCACTGCTCCCAGCACCATCCCCATCCCCTGCCAGCTGCACAGCCCTGGGCATCCTGCTGCTGCATGGAGCAGGAGAGGCAGCTTTGAGCCACACAGAGAGATCCCAAGAAGCCTCATCCTCTCCTCTATCACTACTCATGAACGAGCTTTTACAGCATCTCTGAGTGGGAATCAGACCGTGCAGGGGCTGTGGCTGCATCCCAGCACAGTGTGGGGGGTGCCTGGCATACTGGAACCACCCCCACTAAACCTGTAAGCATCCACCCTGAGAACCTGCATTTTTCAATCTATTGCTCTGACACTTTATGCTTGAGCTGAACTTGCTTCAGAACAAGTCCCAGCTTGAGAGGTAGCAGATGAATGAGCCCTGCTGCTGGAGGCAGGAGGGTCCATAAACAAGGTGTCCCTGGGTTGATTTTGGCAACAAGCATTTGGGAGGATCCTGCACAGGGGGAAAAGCCCTGCAAAGGTAGGCTCAGAAACAACTATAAAAGATATAGGAGAGACAGTAGGAAATGTTTTTTGACAGCAAGGTTTTGCAGTGGGATATCTTGGGAGACTGAGCAGTGAAGCAGCTGTGTGGAGGGCTGTTGGGGCAGGGTGGGTAGGGCTGGTAAGGGCAGTGCTGACAACCACTTGAGGATTTCAGCATCTCTTAAAGCTGTGATTTACAAACACAGCTGCTCCAGGCCAACAACAACAGTGAAAGCACTGACCTCCCTGCCATCTCTGCTTGCTGGCTTCCTCCAGAGCATCTCTAAGTGCACTTCTGGGCCTCTATAAACTCCTCCTGCCCAGCCTGGATTTTACTCTGGGGAGCTCAAGTTCCTTAAAATCTTACATTGAGCAACTCAAATCTTCGTGGCCACACACAAACATTTTGCCCTTTGCAAGGGCCAGTGGAGGAATCATTTGCTTCATCTGTCTGGAGTTTAATGGCATTTTACTGATCAGAGGGCAAAAGAAACCAAGAGAACACAGCTGCTATGTGAGGCCATGTGCAGAAAATACCTCACCCATCACTGCTTCAGTGTGATGAGTTTGGGGGCTCTCAATTCCTCCCTGAGACTTGTTTACTTCCCTTCAAAACCCACCACCCAGCTTGGGCAGGCTTTGGCAGAGCTGGTGCTGTGGGCAGGAGCAGCACTGTGGGCAGGAAGAACTGGGCTGTGGCAAGGCTTGGGGCTGATGCTGCACCACGTCTGTGGGCTTGGGGCAAGGTGGGACGTGGTCAGCCCCAGAATAGAGAGGTCATGCAGGGCCCTGAGCAAGTGCTGTGACTTTCCATCCTGTGCCTGGCCCAGAGCTGGGTCCCTCCCTGGAGGCCTTCTAAATTAGTAGCAGTTCCCTGTGCTGTGTGCCCTGAGTCTGCTATCAGTAGAAGGACCAGAACCAAAGCTTAAAAAAAACCCTCATGTGATTTGGAGAACTCACTTTTAAGCCTTTCTTTTATGGGGAAAAAAAAAATTATGGAAAATATTCTTCCCTGAAATGTGAGCTCTGGGAAGAGGCCTCTGGACTCTTTCTATATGAAGCTGAGGGCTGGTGAATGTGAACTGTATCAAGGGATCTGCAAAGAACAACCAGAACATTGCAGAGGTGAGATGTGAGCATTGGTGGTGCCACCTGCCCCAGCACCTTGATTTCAGACCACCCCAAAGATGCTCTCTGCATCCTTTCTCCTGTGCTAATCTGCTTGCCCATGCCACTCTGGTGAGCACCCAGGATTTGTTACCAGGATTAGTGGAGTGGATTATTAATGGCATGAATGGTCCAAAATGCTCTGGTGTTGACAATGGTGGGGAAAGGTGGGAACTGGGAAATTAGGGAAACACCATCTTTCTGGATGGCTGGGGTGGTACATGGAATTGTCTGGGGCTCTCTGGAGATACTCAACTGCAAAACAGGAGGTAGACCACACCCTGCTTTGGGATTATGGAGAGACACCCAGCTGGATCCAGGCAGCTCTCACCATACCTGCATGANGTCCCTGCCCATGGCAGGGGAGTTGGAACTGGATGATCCTTGTGGTCCCTTCCAACCCTGACTGATTCTGTGATTCCTCCTTTAATGCACACAGAATCCAATGAAGCTGTGGTTAACAAGGGTATCCCTGCAGTGAGCAAAGGAGCTTGGGTCCTGCTGTGCCCAAGTGCTCCTTTTCTGCTCCTCTTCCCCTGATTAACTCTGAATCATAGAATCTCTGAATCATAGAGATTAACTCTAAATCATAGAATCATAAAGCAGTTTGGGTTGAAAGGGACCCTTAAAGGTCCTGGCTGCATGAGGTGTGTCTGGAGTGACCCTGGCATCATCTCACTCAAGGGTTGTTGGGTTTCCTCCTAAAGAATTAGAAGTAATGGTGCTGAGGGAATGTGTGATGCTTCTGGAATGAAAAAGGGGATGGAAAGGCTAGATGAGAAGGGACATCTCTTCCTTTGTCCACTTCCCAAATCCATGCACAACCTTTCCCTGCCCCTGACTTTGCTGGAGCTCTGTGGAAGAAAGGAAGAGAATGACAAACTGGGAGCGATTTCTTTTCCCAGACCCTGTTTTTGCACCCATTGATGCCTGCATCTGGAGCATGGTTTCAGTCTGATGTGTCAGGGAGTGGGGTCCAGACACTGAGCCATGGCCTAGGAGCAAGCTCTGCTCTGCCAGCCTAGGAGGGCCCATTCAGCGTGGGACAGGGACATTCTCCCTCCCCACTCTCTGAGCTGCTGCCCAGCCAGGGGCCACAGAGACAATGCCAGGCATGGGGAGCAACACTCTGGTTTCCATTTTTATGCAGACACACACAAATGAGTTTTCTCCTCTGGCAGCTCCTCTGCTGGATTTGGAAATAAGGGCTGGAGGGTTTCTCTATTATCTCACCCTAGGGATGAATTTTAAACCACTCCCATGTTGGGCCTATTGTTTTCCATGGCAGGGAGAGGTGCTGGTGCATTCCCCACTCCCTTTGCCTCAAAGTGGCTCTTCCAGCATTATCCCAAGTGTAGCTCCTGCTGTTTGTTGGAGCTCTGGGCAGCTCATGGGGAAGGTTTGCTGGTTTCTTCCTAATGCACTGAGCCATCTGGCATGCCACTGGGCATTCCACTGGCACATTGAGACCCTGTTTAGAGGATCTTTGGGCAGACTGGTTCTATCAGGGAGGAGGGAAGCAAGTAATGGCAGGAGGGATTTGGAAACACTTAGCTGAGAGGGTTGGTGGGGCACAAGGACCCTGCACTTGTGTTCTTCCTCTGGACACATCAGGAGTTGTAGCTTCAGCTGCCACCAGCAGCTTCACAGTGAAGGTAGCCCTGGGTGGCCAGTGCTGGTGGCAAAGGTTGGTGATCCTTACCTGGGGACACCTGTCCCTGTCTCCAGCACATGGACCCTTGGTGGGAAGCCAAGATCCCAGCACAGAGTCTTTTGGCTTCTTGTGCTCTTGCTCTGATTGCACTTTGACATGTTTGACCTCAGGGCAGGGCAAGCTTGGAGGGCTGCTTCTGAAGCTGGAAAGATAAAAAATCTCCCAGCAGTTGTAAAGCCAGCAGGGAGGACTCTGGATGTGCCACATCTCTGCTTTTTTGGCTTCTCCCTTGGCAAAGTACAGGCTGAATTGAGAAAGCAAATGGAGAGGAAGCTGGAAGAATAAGAGCAGCACTGTGAGTCGAGGACTTTGGACTCAGTCCCATCCAGTTGTCCTGGAAATTGGATCATTCCCATCAAGCTGCCTGTGCTGCTGACTGCCCCTGGAAGGGCACAAGCATTTAGCACTGGTCAGAGGCAGGGGAAGTGGGGAAGGAAAGAATAAAAGTAAGTATAGATGCAAATACTGGTATCAGGGATTTCCCCATCTAAGAGAGACCCTAAGCTCTTCACCCCATGCCATTGCAGGGATGATGTGAAGAACTGACCCCCACTAGCTCAGCTGAGGCACAAGGCAAGCTAAAAGGCAAAGGCTCTCTCTGTGGGTCTGCATGCTGGTCCTGCTGGGAATACACTCCAGGCTGGCCATGGTCTGCAGGCCATTAGCAGCTTTGACTCAGCCAGAAGCTTAGGCTGAGAGGGAAGAAGTGAGGGCAGCTGCCCCAAGCTAGCTACAGGTGTGCCCCAGACCATAAATGCCATGTTCTCTATAAAGGGGGAGGTTTGCTGAGGGTTGGGGCTTCTCCTGCTCCTTGTCTTGCATTTCCTCATCACTGGAGGGGTTTGCACAGACATCCTGCTCCTGAGGGCTGCTACCCTGTCATGACTGCTGCGCACCCACTAGGCTAAGTATGGCTTTGTCTACTTTACAATGGCATTAGCATTACTCTTTGTTTCACTCTTTTATTTAATCAATTTTCATTTCAACCCAAGGGTCTCCTTTCATTTGCCTCCTCCCAGCTGGGGGAGGGGTCATTGGGTGATGTTTAGCCCCAGATATGGGCTAAGTGGGAACAGTCAGCAGTGCAGCACAAATCTGANGACAATAGCTGTGTGGGTTGGCTTTTGCTGAAGCTGTGCACAGCAGATGAAGGCAGTGCTCCTGTTGTGATTCCTGTTGTGATTCCTGAGCTTTGTCCTCTGTGCTGACTCTGGCTTCTCTGGGCCAAGCTCTGCCCACAGCCAAGCAAACTTTGTAGCAGGGGGTTTTGATTCGTCTGTAATGGGGCAAGAGAGTGTTTGGACAGTGTGAATTCCTGCTCCATTCAAGCAGCTCTTGGTACCCACCCCTTGGGCATTCAGAGACATTGATAAGATCCTCTCTGTGCCTTCTCTCCTCCAGACTAAACAGCCTCAGTTCTGTCACTCTTTCTTGAGAGCAGAGATGTTCAAGTCTCTTCATAATCCTCCTAGCTCTCCATTGGACTCTCTCCAGCAGATCCCTGTCTCTCTTGACTTGAGGAGCCCAATACTGGACACAGTATTCCAGGTGTGGTCTCACCAGGGCAGAGCAGAGGGGAAGCAAAACCTCCCTAGACCTGCTGGATGCACTTTTCTTAATGCACCCCAGGACCGTTGGTCCTCTTGGCCACAAGGGCACATTGCTGGCCCGTGCATAACTTGCTGCCCACTAGGACTCCAAGGTCTTTCTCCATGGGTAGTCCTGCCCTGAGAACTTCAGACCAGCTTGGAACTACGGGGAAATCCTAAGTGCTACAGCATCTCTCTGCAACCCACTGGTGAAGAGGAAACATGAAGCCATTTAGGTAGCACCCAAAAGTCTTTTGGGAGGTGCTCAGGAAAAGGCATGATGAAGGACAAGGGCAGACTGAAGGCTCCTGTCTACACAGACCAGTTTCTCTTGTCCCTTCCAGGTGACCTGGGGCAAGTGCATGTAGCAGAACAGTCACAGAGCAGATCTGCCCCAGACCTTGCACCATTCCCCATGTGTCCCACAGCCTCACAGGAGGAGCCTCACTCACCAGAGCTGGCTCCCTACCTGCTCCCTATTGCTGCCCCCAAATGCCAGTGCCTGCAGCAGCTGTGGGGTTGTGAATCTCAGCTCTCCAGGGCCCAGTAAATCAAACCTGAGTCTGAAAGGGGCTTGGGCTGTCTCTTGCAAACAGAAGCAGCACAAAAGCTTCCTTTCTCCCTCTCATTTGACTTTGTTTTCCCTCCCTCCCCATCTGCTTTTAGCCAAATGGTTGAATAGCTTCAGTATATACCACAGGAGGTGAAAGCCAAGGGCTGGAGCACCAGGGAAGGAGGCAGAACAGCAGTGCCCTGTGCCCACTGCCTTCCGGAGGGTTGGAAGCTGTTTGCTACCCTCTCTCTGTAACTCAGCCTCCATCACCTTGCTGAACCCTTGGAGAAAGCAGCTCAGAAAGAAAATATTTGTGCTCTGGCTAGCACACATGTGCACATTTCCTGCACTTGAAGTCCTTAATTAAGCCTGTTTTTTTCAGATTTATTTATTTTCTCTTTATGCTGCCCCAATGGTGGAGTGGGAGCCTGTCAGGTCCTTGTGTGTTTTGCTGCTTTGGAAATGGGGGAAGTTGCTTGTGATGGTCAGACAGGGAATCTGTGTGTATGCACAGGGCAGTGGGAAGCGGTGAGGGCCCCCAGCACTGCTCTATATGTCAGTGCAGCTTGGTGCACCTCCCAGCACCAAGTGGCCTTAGCCCATCTGTGGTCTCAGTACAAGGAAGATTAGGTCTTTGTAGACCTTATTGAAAAGATGCAAGATCAGCACATCTGGTTCAGATAAACCTCTCCCTGCTTTTCCCAGCTAGTCTGGGAGCTCGAGTTCCTGCAAGGGACCACATCATCTGCCTGTTCCAGCCTGCTTGGCCAACATCCTCACAGATGTGTGAGTACTTAGGGTGATGTTTGTGACTGCAGACACCCAGCACAGTGCAACAGGGACCTCCATATCCACCTGCATGGCTCCAGCTCAAATTGCAGCTGGTCAGGGCAATGTTGAGCCCAAAAGTACAGGGGTATGATCTTGCTTGCAAGTAAAGCACCAGTCTTGGTGCTCATCCAGATCCCAGTTCAGCTACTGCCATGCTTGAGCTGGGAGCAGGCAGCTCTGTGAGTGAAGGTGGAAAGCCAAGGGGGGTTGTTTCTTACAGCAAACATTTAAAAGCAGAATAAGATCAGAAGACCCAAAAGATTGGGATCTTTTGGCAATGAATCCCCTGGGTAACAATCTTTAACACTCAGACACCATGCTGAGGGGTTCCTGAGATTGCTGCCGACTGAACCCTTCTTTCCCGCTGTGAAATTTCACAGCAATTCACCTCTCCGAGCCATCAGGGCTCACTGTTTGCAGGCACTAAGGGGGACTCTCCCATCCCTTGCCTGCTTTCTGCAGCCTGTGGTGCTATTTTGGAAATTCTCTCATTTACTGGGTGGTTCAGCTGAGTGCCTTTGGCTAAAATCATTCCCTGCCTGTCAACTGCTAATTAGAAAGCACCAAAAAGGCAGTGGTGCTTAGGGCAGCTCTGGGACATCCAAGGCAGCTTTTACTTTTGTGGCTGAAGGATTGGGCTTTGGAGGCTGTAGATTTTTTTTCCACTGAAATCAGATTTTGGTTTAAAAAGCTGGGGAAGGTAACACTGGGTAGAAAATGAACAACCAGCACTATAGGGTTGGCAAAGCTGCAAACACAAGGTGGGTGAGAAGAGCAAAACACCTTCTGTTGGAAACACCACGGAGAGGGGGAGCAAAGGTGGTCTGGAGGCAAGGGAAACAAATTTTTAAAGCCTGTACCTCTGGGTTTGCCTAGTTCTTACTGCTGTAGCAGCTAGAGGCAATTCATGGACTGTCACTGTTCAGCTGGAGCTGGGCTGAGAACCTCGTGAAGAAACCAGAAGCAAACTGCTGCTGCTGGCAGGACATCTCCAGGGACAGCAGTCAGCTGAACTGCACCTCACCAGCTGCTCGTCCTGCAGCTGGCTGGGCTGACACCTTCCTCTTCCAGCAGGTCACTGGGCTGTCCTGCAGAGCCAGGGTGTCTGTGGTACAGGAAAGCTCCTTTTCCAAGGGCCACCCTTTCCTGTTTGCATTGCAAACTGAGCACTTCCTTGTCTGAAGGCAGCTTCACAGCCTCAGTGTCTGGCATATTGTTTCCTGTGGAAACTACTGTGACCATGTTACCTGTGCAGGCCTGGTGGGGCCCCTCTCCACGACATGAACCTGAGAGACAATTCCAGGCCAACCTATGAACAAAGATTTTGCAGATTGGAGTTGGGCAGTGATGGAGCAAAGAGACTGCTTAGGTACCAGCTGGTTTATCCTTTTATGCTCTATCAGGGAGCTGTTTTTTCTCCAATAGCTTTTCCATAAGTCTCTTGGACAGCTACCCTGCAGGTCTAGTCCTCTGTTCAGGCTCGAGCATCCTGCCTTAGCTTCCCCAGTGCAGCTGTGAGCAGCCCAAATGCAGCCCACACACCAAAGCAAGGACTGTCACAGGGTGTCATTATTGAGCTCTGGCTGCATGGTTGAGGGAGAGGTAGCCTTTTGGGAGGCACCCTGGGCTTCTGCAGAGCCACTGCTTCAGCACTAGGGTAGAGCCTCCTGTGCTCACTGTCCTGGAGGCAGGACCAAACACCTTATCTTATCCAGAGTAAAGGAAAGCAGGCAGAAAGAGTGTCCTGTAGATTGCTTGGTCTGGTTGAAATACTGTTCTCCTGACAAGCCTGCAAGCTTGGTGGAGGAGCAGACACCACAGTCCTGATGGGCTTTTGGTGGAGAAAGAAAGGAACAGCTTGGGCATCACCCAGCCCTGTTCTAACAGGACTTACCCTGGTTCTTCGGTGTTTTCCATGGTGCTGGGCTCAGTGACCATCACAGCACTTTCCTCTTGTTGGCTGGAGAAGAAATCCTAGCAGCTCCATTCCGTTCTCCATGGCCAGGGAAAGGAAGAGGGATGCAATGGGAGGGTCTGAGTACTGCAGCCACTGAATGAAGGCTGAAGCAGGGCTCACAGGGGCCCTTGGTGCTTTCCCAACCACTCACTCCCATAAGCATCCTCAGGGTGTGGCATGAGAGGTGGCCTGTGCAGACTTGTCACCCCTCTGCTCTGGAACAGTGAGTGAGGAGCAGGGCATCAAATGCCACAGGCCATCAGCATGAAAGCCACAAGCCCTGCACACAGTCTCCATCAGCAAGCAAGTGCCCATGGGCAGTCCTTAACATGGCAGTGAATGGGGACCCCTGTAAAGGGTCTGTAAGTGGCACTATAGCCAGGTGGGGCTGAGCAGTGTAACAACTGCCTGCTGCAAAGACAGAGCCATTTCTTAGAGTCCAGAGCAGGATCAGGAGAACAGTCCCCAGTCTGGACAGCACTGCTCCAGCAGAGGGAGGCAGGCTGGTGAAGGGTTGCTCCCCTCCCCTCTGGGCAGTATTCACACCACCCTGCAGCCAGCCTGGCATGATCACAGCTTGTCAGTGCAGCTGATTTCCACCCAAAGCTGCAGTGTCATTTTTGCAGCAGGCAAGAACTTAAAGCAGTGTCCAGTCCCTCCAGTCATGCTGAATGGTAGAGAGGAGGCCTGGGAGACTGCAGCTCTGCAGATGGGTGCTGAAACTTCAGGTACCTGCATGAACCTCCTGGCTGGCTGTGGGTAGATAACTTTCCTTGTTTGGCTCAGAGATAAGCAGGCTTTAACCAAAATAGATGGTTCAGCAGAGCAGGGAGAGGGGAGCAGGGCAGCCAGGGGAGTGTGGATAAGCATAAGCTGCAGCCCAGACATCAAGGATGAGCAGCCTGGTTTACAGGAGTGGGAGTTATCCTCTGAAGGCACAACATTACCAGTCTGGCAGACAGCAAGATCCACATAGATTGGCTGGTTCCAAGGCCATTGTGTGCCATCCAGCTCCATGCCAAAACAACAGCACACATCCTCCCCCAGCCAGCCCACTGCCACCAGAGCTGAGCCACTGGGCTGGTTGACACAGTGGCCAAGCCTGGGATGAAGCTGAAAGCAGTAAATAACCAACACTGGCAAACACTAGCTCAGACCACAAGGGGCAGGGAGCTAGGAAAAGAGATTAATTCACTCACACAGGACCTCCAGAGGTGTTTTTAGATCAGTGGTACAGAAGGACTTTGAAGTACTAAACCACAACAGGAAAGAACATATTGTAACTATGTCAAGAGTCACCTCGGTGTCCAAGTGTGAAAAATCACTTAGTAACCCACTTCTTCAAACTTCCATTGCTTTTCCTTTCTGTAGAACAAGTCATATGTGACTGGTGGGCATGGGGGACAGCCCCCAGGTGAAACAGGATACAGCAGACAGGGACAGACATGTGCAATCCTTTCATTGGGCTGAAAACCTGAATTAAAAACCTGGGAGCAGAGCAACAGTACAGGCTGTAACACTGGTCACTGGGAGAGCAAATAAGAGACCTTGGAAAGATCCTCACACCCTTCCTTCATCCCTTCTGCAGTTCTCATCAGCACAGCCATTCCCTTCTGCACTGTTCTTGTTTCATGAGCTGAAGGCTGTTAGCAGTTTTGAGTTAGCCAGGAACTTAAGATAGGAGAAGTAAAAACCAGGGCAGCTGCCCCCAGGGGTATCCCAGACCATTAAGTCAATATGAAGGGGGAAGGTTGCTGAGGACATGCTCTTCTCAAAGGCTGCCATCTCTAGTTCACTTGCCTATCACTGCTCCCAGGGACTGCTCTCCTGTTTGTTGTGGCTGCTGCACATTCCCTTAGTCTAACTTTGTGTATTTTTTTAATTGGCATTAGTACTGATTTTAGTTCTGCTGTTTTATTGGATGTTTTCATTTAGTCTCATTGTACCAACCCTCCCTTCTCAGCTAGTGAGGGATCACTGGGTGTTAGAACAACTGCTATAGTTTAGCCCCAGACATGGGCTACATTTAGATATGCACACTTCTGCCTCATGGCCTCATCTAGCTTAAAAGGTCACTTGGTTATGCTTGCTTTACAAAGGCTGCAAGAGTCCCTCCTTCCCAGCACTTGCACCCCAAATGGAAAGTTTGTTCTATGGCAGAAAGACCTCTGCCCAGATACTGATTCCCTGACCCTAAGTGACACTCAAGCTCTGTTCTCCTGAGACACATCCCTCAGGCAGAGGTTGCAGCCAACTTCTAAAGACAGCTGCAATTTCCTGGGAGACATGTCTTGCATGTAACAGGTAGTTTCCCATCCTGCACAGCCATGTCTTTTGCAGAAAGCAGTACAAAGACACACAAGACACACAGACATGCACTGGGAGATAGAAGCAGCACCTCGATTTACTGTGCAACTAGGAACAGCACATAACCTCCTTCTCTAGACTTTGCTACTTGTGAAGCCCAAGATGCAGCTGTCTCCTGCCAGCTCCTCCGCTTTCCGACATCTGGCAGGGCAGTAAAGGCCAAATGACACAGCAAGTTGGAAGAGATGTAAACAGTTAAGCCATTTTTTTTTTTTTTTTTTTTTTTTTTGCTGAAGTCATGTTTGAGTTCCTGCAAAATAAATAAATAAAGGAATGAATGGGGAAAGCGCCGAAGCGCACCGGAGGCAACGCTAGCCAAAGGCGCCCTCCGCTGGGCACCAGCCGAACGAACGCATCCACCCCAGCATCCCGACCACAGGCAACTGCCCCCCCCCCCTTTCATAGATCGAATCCTTTAAACACTCCCTAGAGATGCAAATCCGCTGTAAACCTTACATTTTGTGGTTTTGTTTTTTTTTCCCCATGACAGCTGAAGTGGTCGACTTGCTAGAGGGCAGGGATGCCATCCAGAGGGACCTGGNTGCAGTGAGGGTGGTGAGACACTGGCACAGGTTGCCCAGGGAGGTTGTGGCTGCTCCCTCCCTGGAGGTGTTCAAGGCCAGGTTGGAGGAGGCCTTGAGTGACCTGTACTAGTGGGAGGTGTCCCTGCCTATGGCAGGGAGCTGGAACTAGATGATCCCTGAGGTCCCTTCCAACCTTCCCATTCTATGATTCTATGTTCTAGCAGCAAGCTACTAGCAAGGGTAGTCCAGCTACCCCTCTCCTTTGTTTTGTATTCTTGGGTAAGTCAAATAGCTTCAGTCAAAATCCAACAGAAAAACAAGAAGGATTGAGAGAAATGTTCTGCCAGATGGACCAGCTGAACTGACTACCCAACTGCCCTGATGTAATGTAAGGAAAATAGTGAGAACACAGAGCCAGGGCCATGTCCACAGGACTTGAGATGAGCTTTGCTGAAATGGTTAACTTCTGCAGACATTTGAGACACAGTCCACAAGTCCCTGCAAGCTGAAACCAGCTCTTGCAGTCAGTGCTACGAGCTGAAAAATATTTGAGGCACAATCAATTCAGAGCATGTTTCTCCCTCTGTTTAAATAGCAATGTTATTTGATTAATGCTGATTTTAAGCCATTTCTAAAAAGTATTGTGAGCCTGCTCCAATGATACAAACTGCACGTTTTACATCTCTTAAGTTAGTCTCTTAAAATAAAAGCAGCTCTGTTGCACACACACATCAGCATCAGCTCAGCTTTCTTCTATCTGTTTAATTCCTGCTGGTGTAAAGCTCTGATTTAATTTACTGACTGGGAATGAAATCAGCATGAACTGTTTTCAGTGCATCTGTGCTGGGCATTTGTGATGATCAAACTAGACCATTTTAAAACAATGCCATTAGATTAAAAAAGCATCACTGGCAGAAACAAGCTCTGAAGAGATGCAGTATAGTAATTCTGGACACTAAAGAAAGAACATGCAGTGGGTGGGCAGCTCCCTCTTTCTACTGAAATTGAACCCTGTCTACACAAAGTCAGGAAAGAGTCCTCATAGTGCTGGGATCCTAGAAAAATTGACAGGCTGTCACAATCAGGTGCTCTGTGGGACAGATGTCCACCTGGCCAGGGGCTCTGTGTGCTGGGAGCTATTCTGAAACCCAAATTTTATGTCAGTGAGGGTAGCAGGGTGCTGCTCTTCTTGAATCCTTCAGTTGAGGATTAACAGCAAGATCAACAGAACCAGGTGTTGGAGGTTCTTAGTAACACCCAACTCCCTGCACCATGTACCCACAGGGGTCTTTGAGTCCCATTACCCACCCTGGCACTGTCAGGGGCCACCAGTTTCTCTGGTCAGGGGGCAAATGTCTCTGTGATTTGTTCTTATGCAAGACATGCTCGGGGAAGCTCTAGGTTCACCTGGGGATGGCACAGAGCCTGTGTTCTACCTTTCCACTACAATCATGGTTGGGATCACATGGGCTTTCCAGAGTAGCTCAGGGGTCCTACACTGAAATGCTGCTGGCTGTACATGGCCCTCCTGCTTCTCTGATATGAAGGGTTTGCTGAAGCTGGACCCGCAGACCTTTCCTAATTTGTGTTTCCCAAATAGCAGCCCATTTTACTGGGAGAACTGGAAAAAAGCTCAGATTTCTTCAGCATTTCATACACCTGGTATATACCTAGCCTCCTCACACCAGGCAAGTCTACTGTGCAGACTTCTCCCCAAGGTAGGAAGCAGTCTTTCCAGTCTTCTTTAGGGTTTCCAACAGGGTGTCAACGTTGTGCTCAGAGTCGATGCACACCTTCTTGTTGGGCAGGTCAATATCAAACTGGACACCTACAAGGAAATTTGAAAGTGTTGCACAGCTGGAAGAAGCTAAATGGTGTGAGCAGGGGAAAGCTCACCCTCACACAATTGTGCTCCCAATTTGTGCTTACCTGTCCTAGGGTAAGCTAGGCAGTTATCTAGTAAGCTAGGCAGCACACCACTGCCATGAGTCAAAGGTGCTGCCTGCCAGCAAACCCAAACTGGTGTCCTGCCAGCAGTGGTACAAAGGAAGCCAGACCTTCTGTAGATCAGCACTGGGCAGCAGAGTTTCTCAACTGCTTTAGTGTGCTCATCCCACCTTGGATCAACACAATCACTCATGCAATAATCAGAATGAGCTGAGTTTAAACCAACCACTATAATCTCCAACCAGCTCAGCCTGTGCTGTGGTTTAGCACAGACAGGAATAATGAGGGAGTTAGTGTAGTGTTAGGACAGGGTCAAGACACAGGGTCAGTGCTGCCAGCAAGCCCTTCACAGTGGTGACTGAAAGCAGTTCTCAGTCGGGGAGGACAGGGGAGCAGGATGACACATCCTCACAACTGGTAAGTGTCAGATCCTTCTTTCTTGGTACTTCCAGCACAAAGGAGGTATGGTTTGTAATTTTCCAGGTATTTAAAACAGGCTGTGCAGACAACCACCAAATGCTCTGCTCAGTAGCTCTGCACTGTGATGGCTCTGCATGTTGACGCTGATGACACATCTAGGGAAGCACCAACGTGGGATACCCCAAGCCTCCTTGGGAACAAAGCCCGGCAGGACATTCACCTCCCTTCCTTCTAGCAGCCTGAGCAAGGGTCTACCAGTGTAGTTCCCAGAAGGTTCTGGATGAGGGCCTGGTGATTCAGAGCCACCTGCAGCCAGGGCAGCTCCACCCTCCCTTGACATTTCTTCAAGAGGTCACCCAAGTCCTGCGGACAATCAGCGACTCATTGCTGGCTAAGCAGCAGGCTCAGAACAGAGCAGTCAGCAGAGGTTTCCAACCAGACACTTTCAGCTTTCACCCACAGTGCTGCCCTTAGAGGACGGAGGACCCCAGGGCACTGACATCCTGTCTCAGAGCTGGTGTTGCTCCAACAAGCTGACTGCCCTGCTCCCAGCACTGACTCACCTCCCAGCCTGTGCAGCACACGGGTGACTGCATTGGAGCAGCCTTCGCAGGTCATGTCCACAAAGAACTCGTGTTTCTGAAAAGAGGCACAGGAGGCATCAGGGAGGACACAGCTGGCAACACACCACAAGCACTCTTTCACCATGCTTTGCCTTTTTCCTTTGTGAGGTGCGTTCAAATTCTTCCCAACCAAAAGGTCACTAGGGGATCCTCAGCAAATCTGAAGGCTCTTGGTACTCCTCCCTATGGTGTCCTTGTGCTGTCCCTCACAGTATCACCCTGAGGTGCCTTTGGAGACTGTCTGGTCCCTGCTCACAGCAAGGCCACCTTTAGGGTCAGCACAGGTTGCCATGTCCATAGGCTTCTGCTGGACTCTGCCCTGGGGAGTTCCACGAGATGTAAGTTTTCTATCTCCAGCTACTCATTGTCCTGACCTGGTCTGCAAAGTTCTTGGTGCTTGCCAATCCTACTCTTCTTCTGTCTACAAGGCCTCAGCATAACAAACTCATAAAAATTACCAACAGAACTGAAATTTAGGGAACATTAGTGATGGTTTCTCATCCCTTCACTTCTTGTGAGAAACACTGGGCTCTACTCTAATCATTGTGCTCAAACTTTGGCACCACACAGATCCTGATTTGCTTTTCTTGCATGTTTTTTTACTTTCCTTAAAAAAACCCCACCAAAAAAAAAAAAAAAAAAAAAAAACAACCCAACAACCNAAAAAAAAAAAAAAAAAAAAAACCCAACAACCAAAAAACCAAACAACAAACAGAAGAAAAAACCCAAAAAACCCAAACCAACAAAAACAAAAGCCCAAAATAAACAAAAACCCCAAACCAACGTCAAACCCAAACACCCTCCCTGTTCATTTGTTACCCAAAACGCACATTTCTCTCTATTCAAAACCACTCTTTGCATCCCAACACCGAGAGGCTAAAACCCTGATGGGCAGCACTCACCGGGGCAAGGAGGCGGGGGAGGGGGTTCCCATTAGCAGTGTAATTAGCATTTGCTCGATTTTTATTTCACAAATGCTCTGCCCGCTCTGGGAGCTGGGGTGTGGGAAAGAGATCGGATGGCGCAGAAGGGACTCGAACTGGGGAGCACGGATGGGGACGGGGTCCTGGCGCAGGAGTCCCACCCTGTACGCTGCCCTGTACGCCCAAGCCCTCGGTTCCTGGGGAGACCTCGCTGCACCCCCGCCCCCCCTCCCCGTTACCGGGCAGCGCCCTTCCCGCCCCATCGCCTCCGCTGGCGCCGGGCCCAGCCCCACCACGTCCCCCGGCCCCACGCAGGCCCTTCCTGGTCCCCGGCCTGCTCCGATGCCCTCCTCAGCGCCGCCCGGGCCCAGCACCCACCGGCATGGCGGAGCGCGGCGGCAGCTCCCGGCTCTCGGCACGGCGCGGAGGAAGGGGCGGGCCGCGCCCGGCTCTCGGACACTGAGCGCCAGCTACGCACAGCGCCCCCGGGCCGGCGGAGAGCCTGGCTCGGGCCGCTGGCCCGGGCAGCCTCACAGTGTCCCCGGCTCCCCAGGGACCCTCGGCCTCCCACAGACAAGGGCAGCCGCCCCCCTCTTACTAGAACCGTTCTGATCGCCGCCAGCTCTAAGCCCATAGCCCCACCGCGGCGGCGGTTTCAGAAGGCTCTGCAAATGCCACCCGTGGGCCAGGAGCCGGTGTCGGCTGCACAAAAGCCCAGACTGGGCAGCGAGGGCAGGGACAGGTTTCAGCACAGCAGGAGTTTGGGGCTGGAGGTTCTTCTCAGCACATGAACTGGGATGCAGGTGTTCAGACAGGCTTTGTCCTGTGCTTCACGCTTTTAGTAGCCCTTTGGGTACAGCGATTTTAATTCTCAGGAGCACTGGTTTGTGAAACACAGCCCTTTTTTCTCATGGGTATGTTTCTCTTCCCTTTTCTGATAATAAAACGCTGCCATTCCCGAGTAGATGGAACCGGGGTTGTGGCTGGACCAATGCCACCTGGGTCAGGATGAAGCCTGAGGTGGAAATAAGGCTGAGGCCATTGGAAGGCAGGAGATGCCAGAAAGGGTTAAGGACAAAGTGTTGGAGAAGGTTGTGGAGTGTATCCCTAACAGCTGCCTGGTGCTTAGTCTGCTTTACAGGCTAGAGACGGCAGAGACAAAGTGGATGTGGGAACAAGGTGGGAAGCCTCATAAAGATGGAGCAGAGGTGTGAGGGTTGGCCAGGTTGCTGCAGAAAGCTTGTTCCTCTCTGCTGTTTGAGGTTTTAATGTTTACTGGCTTAGGAAAGCTCTGGTACACTGGATTATTGGATGTGGGAGGTTTTCAGGGCATGCCATTGGAATGGGCTGCCCAGGGGGATGGTGGAGTTGCCATCCCTGGAGGTGTTCAAGCAAAGCCTGGATGGGGCACTTAGTGCCATGGCCTAGTTGACTGGCTAGGGCTGGGTGGTAGGTTGGGCTGGATGAGCTTGGAGATCTCTTCCAACCTGGTTGATTCTATGATTCTACTTCAGAGCGAGTTGAGAGAGAGAAAGGCTGCTGGTCCTTGAAGACATTTGTGTGTCTGCCTTGGGGTGGTTTGATGTTTCTTTTCACCTGGCTGTTTGGCCCTTTGAATGGCCTTTTTCTTAAAAACTCAAGCCAAGGTAGAGGAGGCAGTGGTGGGGGCTGGGAGCAGCATGGGGCTGCGGGTAACCAGAGAAGGAGATGGTGTGGAACATTGGGGCTGAGAAGAGCTGTGTAGGGTGCGATACTTCCTGACCACGTGTTGGGCTTCAGCATCTTCCTTTCCTGTTAAGAAGCCCAGCCTGCAGCAGCAAAAATAACTGAGGTGGTTTTGGTTACTTGCTGCTGCACCAGAGCTGCATCCCAGGATGCTGGCTGGCTAACTGTGGTAGTTTGAGGGGTCCAAGGTTCCCCTTAAACAAAACCATAGGGACAGAGGCCCATCCCAGGGGGATAGACCTGCATGTCCCAGAATATCATAATATTGTTATTCTATTCCCTTTCCAGTATCCCTTCCCCTCACACTGAGTTGATACTGAGCAGGCTAAGCCCCTGCCAGGAGGGCTGAGCTGAAGATGATGTGAATGCCCTTCCTGGCAAGTTATTGTTGTGTGGGCTGAGGTGAGGACACTCATTTTAACATTGCATTACCTGTCCCCCCTTTGCTATGGGGAGAGATGCCAGGGGTTCCCCTCGCAGGGTTTATTTTGGACAACTGTTGTGCTGGGTCACTGGTCTCATGTTAAACTTTGCTAAAGTCCGTGCTACTGATTTATGAACTGGCAGACTGCAAATGTGGCTGAGATTATAAATAGCTGGGGTGTGTGTGGGGATGGATATTAATGCTGTGCGTGGCCTCGTGCCAGTTCACTGACTGTATCTCTAGCTGCAAGGCATAGCAGGGAGGGGCTTAGGCAGCATATAGGGATATGGTGATGGGGAGGAAATCACTTTTATAGAGTGAAATATATCTCTGACTGCTTCATGTCATAGCTATGTTTGGGACGAGATGTGTCACAAGAGAGTGGAAAGCTATGGCCTTCTAGGAGCTGGCTGTTTGAGGCTGTTTCTCTTCCCTCTTGTTGTCCTTGGGCTCCCTGAATCATCATTGCTGCTGTGAACTTGGGAGGCCTTTTTTCTCCTTTGCAGATTTATTTGAGCCTTTCAATGTAGGTTATAAAATGTCCTTCCTTGCCTTGTATTTCCTTTGAGGCAGGTGATCTGTTTGCTTTGCTCATTGTGAAGGAAAAGTGGCCTTCCAGGTATGAGCAGGTGAAGGCAACCTGTCTTACTCCAGCACAGGGATGGTGACCACTGCCTTCTGCCAGTGGCTGTCTCTCTTTCTGGTGGAGGTGGCTTTGGCTGCAGCTCAGCACAAGTGCCATTTAAGTGTTACAAGTTTCACTCTGATATGGGTCAAGAACTGGCTNCAGCACTGGTCAGGCCACACCTTGAGTGCTGTGTCCAGTTCTGGGCCCCTCAATTCAAGAGAGATGTTGAGGTGCTGGAAGTTGTCCAGAGAAGGGCAGCAAGGCTGGTGAGGGGCCTGGAGCACAGCCCTGTGAGGAGAGGCTGAGGGAGCTGGGGGTGCGCAGCCTGCAGAAGAGGAGGCTCAGAGCAGACCTCATTGCTCTCTGCAGCTGCCTGAAAGGAGGTTGTAGCCAGGTGGGGTTGGGCTCTTGTGCCAGGCAACAGCAAGAGAACACGGGACACAGCCTTGAGTTGTGCCAGGGGAGGTCTAGGCTGGATGTTAGGAGGAAGTTGTTGCCAGAGAGAGTGATTGGCATTGGAATGGGCTGCCCAGGGAGGTGGTGGAGTTGCTGTTCCTGGAGGGGTTGAAGCAAAGCCTGGATGGGGCACTTAGTGCCGTGGTCTGGTTGCTTTGCTAGGGCTGGGTGCTAGGTTGGACTGGATGAGCTTGGTGGTCTCTTCTGACCTGGTTGATTCTAAGTGCCTTTTAGTGTTAGCTCCTTTTACTACTGCCACTGCTGGCTTCTCTCAGGTGAGTAGTTCGGTTGTGCCAAGTGAACCTCAGGCTGGGTGAGGACCTCTGGTGCAGATGAGGCTGTGGCCACTGGAGGAAGCAGTCTTCAAGAGGGGAGCCCGGGACGCGTTTACTGGTACGTGTCTGTGGCTGTTTCCCCGTGATGAGCCAGGGACTGGGTGCCTCTATGCTGAAAAAGGCGGCAGCAGTGCCTCTGCCCGTATCACATACATAGCCCGCCAACCCTCCCCGCCGCCATGTTGGGCGCCGTCCTCTTCCCTCCAGCAGGGGGTGATGCTGGGCGCGGGACGCTGCCCCTCGTGGCGGGCTCCTGTCCCTTTAAGAACGTCGGAGGTGGTCTGTCCGTCCGGGCCCGCTGCGCTCTCCCATTGGCCACCGTGCTCCGTGAGGCACCGAGGGAGCCGCCCTGTTCTATAAGGGGTTTACTAGCACCTTCTGAAGGGCGCTGCTGTGCGGCTCAACCATACTACGGGATCAGGCTTCTCCCGCCCTCCGCAACTTAGGGGGCGGGTACCGTCGCTCCATTGGCTCAGG
Organism: Ramphastos sulfuratus; assembly: GCA_013399055.1. Classification (NCBI taxonomy): domain Eukaryota; kingdom Metazoa; phylum Chordata; class Aves; order Piciformes; family Ramphastidae; genus Ramphastos; species Ramphastos sulfuratus. The sequence goes on along the minus strand of WBNM01043822.1, from coordinate 76,413 downwards.
GGGAAATCTATCGGACTATGTTCCACCCCAGCAGCGGGAATGCCACCGCCTATTGGCTCGACTGTGTGTCGGTCACTCTTACTGCCAGGCCGCGTGGTTGGTAAACTCAAGTGCCTTTCAGCTCTCTGCCCACCACTTTTGGTGCTGCAGGCCAATTAGGATCCGAGTGACGGCGACCGCCGTTCTCTGATTGGCTAAGGGTCCTCCAGTTGGGGTAGGCTGCGCGCCGGATATATCTAGCCGGCTGCAGAGCACGCCGTTGCGTGAGGTGCTTGTCGTCCGCCGGGCAGGCCTGTGGTGAAGCGACGCCTCCCGCTCCCGTCCCGCTCCGCCCGCAGGTGAGGGGGGAGTGCCAGCGGCCACAGCAAGAGTAGCCGGCAGCCAGCGGCGGGGTCGCGGTCTGTGGGGGAAAGCTGCGGGCCGCACGCACGGTGCCTGGCCTGAGGCGCAGCTCCCCTCTCCCTTCCCCCCCCCCAGTCCCGCTAGGCCGCGGTCCGTTGGTGGTGGGAGACGGCGGGCGCACCACTCGCGTCCCCGGTGCCGAGGTGACTCCCGCTGTCCTGGTCTTGGCGGCGCTTTGTGGTGAGCGCCCTCCCGCCCGACCCCGTTGCCGGGCTTTCGCAGCCCAGTGTGGGGCTCTGGAGCGGGGCCCTCAGGCGGGAGGAACCTCTTGGTGTCGCGGCGCCCTCAGAGGCTGCTGAGGCGGGAGCAGGGCACTGCGGTGCGCCGCAGGGCGAGCAGCTACCTGGAGGAGAGCGTTATTAGTGGGGGGAGGAGAGGGGGGTGGGGATCGATGGGCCTTCATTGTGCGAGTCGAGATGCCGAGCTGCGAGCTTTGTTCTCGGCTTTACAGACTCTGGTGTATTTTCATCCGCTGGTCTAGTTTGTTGATCGGATTCTGTTTTGGGTTTGTGTGGTTTTTTGTTTTTTTTTTTTGAGGGGGCGAAAGTTAGGCATGAGGGAGTCCAAATGTAGCTGAGGTATTTCCTTTAAATAGTTGTAGCTACAGATTGACGCAGTAATGCTGGGTGTTTACATAGCGAGGTCGTTTGTATTGCCGTATCAGTTCATATGTGTCTTCCTTGCTCAAACTTTATGGGTGAAGAGACTCGCAATTCGACCTGGAGGAGAGCATGTATTTTACTCTGACTTACCGCATGACCTTGGCTGTATCCGAGATTAAGCTAAGATTTAAATGCGAAGTAGTGCTTGAGTGAAGACTTTCTAGCCTTTGGTAAGGCCCTAGATGTAATTGGTGGAGGAAAACCAGAGAATAGGCTTCCATACATTTTCCAGATACATTTTACTCGTGCTGTTAGCCGTTCTCAATGGCCTTACCTGGTGACCTTTTGTGCTGAGGATTGCAGACATGTGATAAGTATACTTTACAAAGAAAGTGATACTTTTTAATTCAAAATTAGCTGAAAGCAGCATTTGCAGCAAGCCGCCATCTTTCCAGTGTATGCTATTTTTGTCTAGCTTATGCTCTCACTGCCAGGAGTGACAGCCCTAGGAAATGTGGGCACTGCTACCGAGCTCTAAAAGCTTCCAGGTGTCATAAATGTTGTCTGTATGTTGAATTGTTTTTATGTAACAAGACTTTTTAGATTGGTGTCCTGAAGAAAAACGCATAGGTTGACAGACAAAAACTGCATTTCAATCCTTTTCTGAAATCTTCCCTTAGAGCAAGGTTTCTCTTTTCTTACTTTCTCTCTGTGAAGAATAAGCCTAATGATATTGTTAAGTAGATACTTCCATAATACTAGTGGTAGCATCTCCACATTCTCTGTGAAATGAGCTCACCTGTTCTTGTACTGTTTCACTCAAGATACTTAATGTGAAGTTGTGAGTCTAGTTTTAAGAACTCTCTCTCTGTAGTGGACGGAATATACAGTAATATTGAAGGCTATTTCTAAGAATTTACATGCCTAAGCTCTTATCTTAATCACAAAGATGCTCCAAGAACATAAGGATCTCTATACTTTGATATAATCATGTACGAGGGACTAGTTTGCCTGAAAGGCAATGTTAAAACATACTAGAAAGTGTAATTGCACAAAATCTGTTAGAGTCACATCAACACTGGAACCTTTACAAATATGTGCCTTATCTTTAAATATATATCTCCTATTTAAAAGGCTTCTGTATGCATCAGGATCTGGATGGTGGTCTCCACTTCTTGACTTGTGTGGATTAGGGAACTATGATTTTTTTTGCTAGGTTGCATTCTTTTAAGTATGGACTCCTTAAGTTGAAGGCTAGAAAACATTATTAAAATTAAGGTAGAAGACCTGGTAGACAAGATTTCCTTTGTATGTGTGGGTCAGGTGTAAACATCAGCATCTTCTGTGTAATCCTTTGCATCTGCAGTCTTAAACATCAAAACCATACAAAAAAGGCTTGTTTGTACTTTGATAATAAGCCTACTGCTCTACTGTTCATTTTCTTGCTGGCACAAAAGCATCAATAGAGTCCAACACAAATGATGATACTCTTTAAGTTTCAGTGTCTTACTTTTAAAACATGAAAGCTTCATGCACCTGATGAAACAGGAAGTTCTTTACTGGTTCAGAAAGCTAGTGTTTGCTTTTTAGCCTTGAAAATTGTAAGGTGAACATATACAGAAGAAAGTAAAATGAAGATTATATTACTATACGTACATATGGATATTTCTGTTCATAACAGTAGTGTCTGTTGAGAGAGCACTCAATGTAAGTGGCTTGTTTCTTGAGTTAGAAAATGTTTGAATTATTGTAATTTTCTATGTTAGAACTTGGGCCTTTCTAAGTGATATGATTGGTGAAGAATCAAGGAGGAAATCAAACTAGAGTAGGGCCCTAGCAGGGTGCTGATGATTATGCTAGCTGTAGTCTGTTATGCTTCAACCGAATTGAAGATTAAAATGTTAGTTTTGTCTAGAAAACCGGATGCTTTTGTACAGGTGTCTACATAAAATCTCCAGACCTGAAGTAGTTGTTAACTTTCTGCTGAAACTGCCAATAGACTTGATAATCTTTGGTTCTTCATTGAGTGATTAAAAAAATAAAAAACTTAAATTCCCAAGTCTGGTCTTCATATACTCTAAAAGAATCCCAAAAACTGTACGTAGTGAATATTACACTGATCTGAGGTCCTAGTTTCACTGTATGAAGTCTGAACATCTTCCAGGAAGACATAGCTGGTAGAGTACAGCTTTCAGAGCTAGAATATTGTGAGCTCTCAGTTTTATAAAAATCTGTAATGAACCTGATTCTTTGAGACAAATGTGAAACCTCCCTTCTTGAATGTTGGTGGCCATCTTTCATTTTCCTCTGCATTGCTCTCTACTGTTTCTCATTTCACTTGGGACTACTAGGGTAACTTTCTGTTTTCTTTTGAAGTGTGTAACACAGTAGCAACACCGTTGATGGGTTTAGCATCCAGTTCATACATGAAATTAGCTAAAATGGATAGAGGTGAGAGTTTACTCTTTACAGGTATCTGTTGTTTGGCATGCAGAAAATGTTTTGTTAGACTTTAATCCTGGTGACTTCAGTTCAAATGGGAGTGAGCTTGAATTTCACCGTAATATCCATGTAGCTTGGAGTATTCTAATCTGCCTCTTCTGTGTATGAGTAACTTCTGCTTTTGACTTTAAGAAGCTGCAGTGGAGCCAAATGGAAAAATTGCAGACCTAAGAGAAGAGGACCAGACCTGCTGCCAACTTCGAGTTGCTGGAGCAGCTCTTGGATGTCAAAACAAAACCTGTTCTAATGGTAAAATCATAGAGTCTGAGTAGCTACTTTTTCATGAAGCAGTCTGGAGAGCCATGTAGGCATAAAGCTGACTTAATTTTTCATTTAAAAAAGAAATGAGTAAATAAACCATTCAGACTATCCTACCACTCTTGAGGATAAAATGTGCGTGTTTGAAATGTAATTCTACAGAAAACTACTGATTGTAGGGTAAATGTGGTTGGAACAGGCCCACTCAGAAATGAAAATCTTTCACCTATGTGTTGGAAAAGGCTTGATTAGGACAATCTGATTTAGGATTATTTTTTAAAAAAATGTAGGAATGTCTCTGAATTCTCGAGGATTTAAATTTTGAAAAAAACTCAGTTAATTTTCATTTTGGACTTCTGTCAAATCACTTACAAGGGCCAGTTCTTTTTCTGTAATGCTAAATGCAACATAGCTGTCTTTTTGTGATGGTATGAAGTGTTGCTAGTTAGGCTCAGTTAGCCTTAGCTTAAGGTTAGAGCAATTCCTTTACAGCAGCCTTGCTTGACTTTTCTGTACTGGCAAGATTATTTCCAGCTTTTCTTCATCAAAATGAAGCAGGATATGAACAGCCCTCTTAACTGTTGTAATAAAAAAAGGAGAGGAGAGTTACAGCTTCTGAATATCTGACAAGTGAACTTCTGGAAATGCACAAAGAAATTCAGAGGAATTGTTGAGTATACAGACTTGTGGCTCTCTTAAGGGCACGATGATCAAATTGTTTAAAACTGCTTTTGACTGACCTGTTGCAGGTGAAGTGGTCTCCTAAAAAATCCCCAAGCAGTGATTGAGCTTCAGGTTGTACTTCTGAGTGCAAGTCTGATTTTAATGGCACAGTCCTGGCACAGGAAGAGTTTAATGAAGTAGTAGCTCTCAACCTAGGGCTTGCTTTTCTTGCCTTTGAGGCATCTAGAAGTACCAGAGATTATGTCTAATTTGGTTCTTTGGATTTTTGTTTGTTTTTAGGCAATGGAGATTAAGTAATAGGAATTTATATCTGTGTTTAGTTTGTAGCTACCACCTTGCCTGCTTCATATTGTTGGTCATGAGTAGGAAACTTCTAGTGGCTTGCTGAGAGATGAAAAGTCTTAGAAATCTGAGAAGACAGAAATTTCACTTCCACTATCATAAGTCTATAGGGTACATTTTTGAAACAAAGGGAATAAACTGCACGTGGAACTTGGTGTACTCATCTGTGTAATGTCAGAAAGAACTTGGGTGCATATGTATCTTCTAAGCTTGAATATTTTTCTCCTATGACACAGTACAGCAGAACTTTGAGGAGGTAATGCTAAGTACCTTAGCTACAGTCTAGAGGAGAGCTCCAGATACTTGACTACTGAAAGGTACTTGACTACTTGCTGAGTTGTGGGCATGGGCCAGCTGTTGTAAGCAAACTTAACAATAAAACCTGTTTCTTGCTGCTAATTCTCAGCAGGGATTCCAGTGCTTTTGCTGTTTCTGCAGAAATGCTATCCTCCTCTTTGTATGGCTACTTTTTGTGTTGTTGAATGGAAGTGATGATTCTGAGATACAAAGTAGAAAATTGGAAGCCAGTTGAGACAGCTTTAAAAAGGAAGAAAGGAAAAAAAAAAAAACCCAAAACGCACTAAAACTGATACAGCACTTGGAAAGGCAAACTGGTTTGAGGGGAGAATGCAAGAAAAAACCAGTTCTGTGGGAAACTTAAAGTACCACTTTAGTACCAAATTATTAAGATTCTTCTAGGTTGGATTCTTCCCCTCTCCTTTTAAGCAAGACTTAATTTGCTTTTTGTATGTGTACCTTTATGCTTCTAACTACAGGAATATTACCTAGTATCTTTTTCCTTCCCCAGATAAACATTCCTTACTGATCACATCTACCTTAGCTTAGGCTTTAGGTACTCCTCTTTGTGTTTTGTTTCTGTGTTTGATCTTAATGTTTTAGAAATCATATTTCTCTGAACTGATCACTGTTATTTTAGATTCTGAATTATAACAGTTCATCTCTTGCTTGGCAAAGCCGAATGATACAAGAAGTGCAGAATTTTGTCTGCAAACTGGCAGACTCTATCATATCCATCAATTTATGGATCACACTTAGGTTTGTCAGCAAAAACACAGGCTGACTTCTAGAATGACAGCTCTTCTGCAGCAATTCATGGTTTGTTGTATTCTTGCACTGTTTAAAGGGCTGTGCATTGCTGCTGAGTAAGGCTTCCCATCTGCCACTGGCAAGCACAGGGAGTTTTCAGTACTAGCATGTGCACTGTTGAGTCCAATTCTGAATTATTTTTTTCATCTTGTAATGAAAATGTTTTTCTTGTTTTTACATTTGGATTGATTGCTTAGAAACATTGATTAGAAAATAGCTAAGCTTCTAAGTTGATTCTTCTCATTTATATATTGATGTAGTGTCTAGCTTTCTGATAGAGTCCTTCATCAATGTGTATCAAAAAGGTTCAGAATGGGGTTCAGGTGTTGCTGTGCCTTTCTGCAGCATCAGGATAATTAAGCACAGAGAAAGCTGTTTGCTCAAGGATGCAGCCTGATTACTTTATTTAGGATCCAGCTTCTTGTAACACCTCAAGGACTTTTGAACTTGGACCTTGTCTTTGCAGACTGCTTGTTTGTAATACAATAGACACTACAGTGGGTAGAGAAATGTTTGTGTTAAGTTTGAGGAGCCAGATCTATGGTTCATTAGGTGTTGCTTTTGAAGATTATGAATAAAGGCTTCTGTGTATGCATCTAGTACTTCGCACTGCTGTCATCTGGACAGTGCCTGCTGGATGTTCCTAGTGGATATGTATCTTATAGACCATTTTAATGTTTCCAGGAGATACTGGTGAGAAATGCTTGCTGTGATAATCTCAACTTGTTCTTGTATTTCTAATATTTCATTATTCATTGGATAAGTTATCCCATCATCTTTCAGGCTGCAGCTTCTAAATGTCTCACCTCCTGTGGGGTGGTGTGACCTCTAGAATAACTTTTCAGAGTACTTCCCCACTGAATCTGTCAAGGTGCAGAAAGCTGAACTGGTTACAAGCAACTTTCTATAATGCCTTCTGTATGAAATACAGGCTGCATTGCTGTGACATTGTTGTTTCTTGTGACATTGTCCACTTGTGCACCCAATGGGAGACAAGTGGGGACTGTTTTTTTTAAAGAAGATTAGTGTTTTGAGACTAAATTTGCCTACTTATTTGAGGTGCCTTTTCTGCGCTTCATAATTTAGGCTCAAGGTCAGCAACTGAGTGTTTTTTTTTTTTTGTTGCCATCCAATCGTTAAACCTGTATCACATGGAGATGAGATACTACAAGGTGCCTGATAAGAGTCCTTTAAATGCACATTTCTGTAAGAAGATGTATGTTACTCTTCCTGCCTGAGAGCAAGCTGGGATAACAACAGAAATCCCCAGCTGAGATGGGCACTGGGATTTACCTAGTGATGCACCTTTAGCTTGTTTGTGTTTCACTGTTCTCTCCACAGTATTTTTTACTGTAGTTCACACAGGTACCAGCTTCTTTTAGCTTACTCTGCAGCACTAGCAAATGCTAGTCATTTGAAAGGTGTGGAGAGTTGGAATTAACTGGGTTTGGTTTGCTTTTGTTGTTTAAATTTTCATCTAGATCATGCCTGTTGAAGGCATATTAGGAGTTTTCTTCATGATTTTATTTGTACTATTTTTCTTTTTGTCTAATGCAGCAGTAGTACCTGCTTCTAGTGCTGGTTACTCCATATAGATAAATGGTTTGTGGCTTTGAATGTGCTCACCTGTTGCTAAGCAACCTGGAGAAATCCTAAATGACACCTAATTACACAATCCTATTAACTATTGACCAGACTTTTAATGTCCAATGAAATTGCTAGTTGCCAGCTTTGTAGTGTGGTGTGCTTAGACACACACACCCCTTTCTATGTGATCTTCTCTGGGTGTTTCTTAAGTTTCAAAAAACCCTTTTATATTATGGAATTAATTGATAGCAAAATGAGGGAGTAGAGTTGAATGAAAAGTTCGATGTTCTGGTTTAAATAGGAAAATTGTCTTCATGTGAGTAGCACATCAGTCCTACTGTCTGAGCTGTCTTTGTAGCATTAAAAGGTAAATTTGTGGAAAGGAAAGATTTGAATCACACTGTTTCAAACAACCTCATCAGCTTCTTTGAAATGTAACAGCTCTATGAGAGTATCTTCCTGGGTTAAACCTGTAATTAAATGGACAGATGGATACATGGGCAGGGTGGGAGGGATAGGGGCAAAGTGACTGTTTTGGTACCCTGTAAACTACAAATTTGTGGAGATGGGCAGGGCTGTAGCATCAAACAAGCACCTTATAGCACACAAATAACCCCTAGAGAAAGTGCAACAAGCCAACAGCAGCTCGCCTTCATCTGCTGTGTAATATTCCAGTCAAACAGAGCTATAATGCAGTGTAGCAGTGTTGGATTTGAGACTTTCTTGTATTGAACTGCCAAGTCAAAAATGTGAAAATGAAGATTTCAGAGACAGGTGTAAGGACAATGTTAGACAAACTGTTTAGAATATGGTTCAGTGTAAGTTTTAACTTGTCTTCTGTTACTACTGATATTTTTCTTGATAGAAGGTAATTTAAATTGCCACGTGCTTTAGGAAGTGATTTATTTCATTGGGGCCTTTTCCTCTGGCTTGTTACATCAGGCTTAGTCAGTTCTGCAGCCACTGGTTGTCCTTTAGAACCTGAACATCATGTAATGTACATTACGTTTTTGTTCTGTAGAAAGTCTGTTAGAAACAAGATCCAGACTAAACTACTTGTCTGATTTTTTTATTTTTTTTTTTTATAATAAATTGAAATAAAATTGAGTTGAGGTAGCATTGGTTAGTTCACTGTAGCAATTTGGTGGGAAAACATCTGATGCTAACTGTTAGGTGTTCTTGGAGTCTGTTATTTTTCTGAATATCGTGATGCTAATGGGTTTCGTGAACCTAAATCTGAATTTATGTAAATAGTTCTAATTTACATAACTGTACTTCAGAAATTGAGTGCCTAGCATTGATTTCATGCCAAGTAGGAGCATTATAACAGATGGTGGAATTTTCCACCAGCCAGGTGATAACCACTGTAAAGGAGATATTTGTCTTTCTGTAAATCTCTTGTCTTAAGGAAAGGGCTCAGTTATGTTGCAGAACTGTTCCAGTATATTTCTTGTAATTTGAATTACCCAACTTGTTTGACATTTATGGAGTGATAGGAATGCATGTTTATGAATGAATCTTAAATCATCTGATTTTCAGCATTTCTTCTCAGTTCTTACCCATTCATTATTATCTCAACTGAAATGAAAATGTGAGGGTAAGATTCTATCAGGAGTGATGTAGTGACAGTTCAAGCCTTTGATACTATTATGCTCTGTGCAGTAGAAATGCAGTATGAAATACTTGCAGTTATTCTTAGGTCAAGGAATACTAGAGTAAAATTGCTCATTAGGGAGCAAATATTCTCTGTGGAGATGCTTGGCTTCTATCATTCAGGTTGTGCTGGCTGGAGAGCAGGAACAGATGGCAACTGGCAGTGTAGCAGCAGGTGCAGCAGGAGTGAAAACAGATTGTTGTCCTCTGATTAGGTCATGTAAAGGTTTTTCCCATTTCTTTTCAGATCTGCATAATGAGAGCTGGGCACTCAGCTATTCCTCATTCTGTAATATGGTTAATTCTAGGAGATTTTGCACCCTTAGCTGTAGGGAAATCTTTTGATTAAAAAAAAAAACAATTAACATGTAAATGTGACAGATAATAAGCACAAGACACTTGAATGTCAGTGTCTTCAGTACAACACTGGGACAGCTCAGAACAGCATTGAAGTTGATGTGCTAGCTCCACAGGCAAGGACTCACTGAAGAGGAACCTGAAAGCTTTCGATGAATGAGCTGTAGAGATTTGAGTGCTACAGGTAACAGTTTACTGTTAATGAAGTCAAGCTTTGTATGTTCATCTTCCAGAAGCAATTGAAAAGAATTCTCAAAAGAGTATGATTCAGCACTTAACAGAATTGAGCAGAAAACCTATTGAAATCTATAGAAATGTTTTCCCCTCAATTCCAGGGAAAGTTAGTCTTTACAGACATTAAATGTAACCCTTGCACTTTCCACATCCTCCTCTGAAACTAAGTGAACAAGCAATGTGCATGTTCTGTGTAGAGCTCTTGTGCTCCAGCTGGTAGGACTGGCCTTCTAACTCCTTAACTCACAGTACAGAGGCAAGTGTTTTAACTGTTGTAGAGCAGTTCAGTCTTGCATTGTCAGTTAAGCTGACTGGCTCTGAAAGTGTAAATCTTATCTGTCTGCTGTTTTTATTCCCACTGCTTTAGGGTCATCCTGCCCTTGCTAATGGCAGAATTTCACTAGAGCTTGACAGGAAACTTAAGTTAAATGAGGGAATCAGTGGTACCCACAATTTAGCCTTGCTTTACTTGTGGGTTGTTTTTTCCTTACTGTCTGATAATGTGTTGTGGGGATCTAATTTGACATGCACTAGAAGGCAAAGAAGTTCATATCTCTGAGGTTTTTGTCCTTTCAGATTGTTTGATCTTGGACATCTGTATCTGTAATAGGATGCTTACAATTCAAAGGCTTCTTCAAAACCACAGATACTGAGAACTTCCTAAAATGAAAGTGATCTGAGCATTTCCTGCAGGCCAGTATTGCTTTATGCACAGTTAGCTTTTGAAAGTAGCCCCAAACAAATGAAAGCTGCTGAATGTATTGAAAAAGGCTTGTTGAGATGTTTGCTCTTACCCTTTCTGCATGTCATGTAAGTAGTCCTTCTGTGTATGGGGGTAATATTTCTAGTTTTATCTTTTGGTTTGAACCTTAAACTGCACACCTGCCAGGGGAAGAATTTGTGTAAGTATCTCCAGCTAAGCTGAATGCAATGCAGACTTATAATTATTTGGAGTCTGGGTGATATCACATCCTCTAATGTGTTATCTGTATGTCTGCCAGTGTGGTTACATGTTGTCCTGTCTCTTGATTGCAGTATGTTAGTTGTTAGACCCCAGTTTGAGATAAAAGGAATTTACCAGGTTGATGTGGACTTAGCTTATATTTTGGCTAAAACTTTCCATGGTGTTGTCTCCTCTTTGAGATCTGAAGCTTCTGTTTTACATTCTTGCTTTGTCCAGCAATATGGTTGTAACTGCCTTTGCAGACCTGTATATGGTGTACATTTGAAACAGTTGCTGTAAAAACACTACCCTGGGAGGTTACATAGCTCTTTTGAAGCTAGTCTGTTGTCAGTTCTTAGCATTTTAAAGGACTGCCCTGAAATTCAGCAAGTATAATGAAAATGCCAAACAAGGACCTTGGATGAACTGGAACAAGGTAGTACACATAGATGAGAGAGGCACTCTGTTTTCTTTCCTTCTTGCTGTGTTCAGATGATAGTTGTGGATAGTTCCTGTCGCCCAAGACAGTGTCTTTAAATTCCCTTTTTAGTCAACTACTTGACTTCTGCAGAAGCAGCTTTTGCTAGCTCTGAGTCCACAATGCAGGACCTGAAAATGAACCATCATATAGTCAGTGATACATCAACAGCAAAACTATCTGTTAAGCAGCCATTCTGCTGTCTGTTGGTATAATTATGAAGTAGAAAACCTACTTTTGTTTCTATATTGGGTAACAAAAATATGCTCTGATATCAGTCTTTCCCTACCAGTTTGAACAGTGTGTATTTGAAAACAAGGAAATACATGAATATGCTTTAGTTTTGGCTGATTTGGACTGAAGGCATGTGTTGATTAATCTGCCTGCAAAGATTTCTGTTTTGTAAATTACAAATCTGTGGAAATTAGGGAGAAGGTACCTAGATCAATATGTCCCTGGGTCTGGATGGTGCTGTTCATTTGTCTGATCATCTGGATTTAAGTGAGGTGACCTGCTGAGCTTGGTGGAAGCAAGGGAAGAGCAGCATGGATTTGTTTGTAGCATAGTAATTTTAATATAATCCCATATTCCTCTACAGTACTTGTGAGTGACAAGGACTGTGCTGCTAGACAAAAATAGATTGGACTTGTTCTGACCTTTCGAAAATGCCTCTAATACACTAGCACAGGCTTTGCCTTAGAACATCTGACTTTTAATTCTGATTGTGGAGTCAAGTGAGGTAAGTAGAACTGGGATCGACTGTAAATGACTGAGCCACTTAGCAAATCCTCTTGAAGAACCATACTTGCTTCCTACCTGCTTTTTACTGTAGGATGATTAAATGCTTGGCATATTATGAGGTAATCTCCCTTGCCCATGTGGCCTTTCCCACTGCTGGTTTGGTACCCAGCAGTCATCTCAGCATGAAAGACTGGTGACTGAAAATGCATTGATTAAACTGCTTATTGTGGTATAACAGCTGAAGGGTTTTGGTGTGTGCTTCCCAATGCGATTATGTGGCTTATGCTATCAGTATGTGAACAGCAGTGTGAAACTTTCATTTTTATGTAGCTTTTTTTTTCCCTGTAGTTTTCAGTTGACCAAAGAAATGGTGATGGAGAAGCCAAGTCCCCTGCTGGTCGGGCGGGAATTTGTGAGGCAGTACTATACTCTGCTGAACCAAGCACCTGACTATTTGCACAGGTAATATTTCACTTTATCATCCTGTTTTCTGTGTGAATTTCTGAATTTCTGTCATAAAATTGGTGAATAAGCTTATTACTATGTCTTGGCTTGCTCAATTTGGACACTTAAACATGATTTACTCATGGACAGACTCTGGATGTAGTTTGCTTTCATTTTTGATCAACTGAGTTCAAAAGTGAGTGATAGAACTTGCAGGAATTCTTTAAATCTGTGTTCTGGTTCTTTCTGAAATGCTGCTGGGTGTGTTCTAACCAAGAAGGAAGAAATAATGTAAATTAGAAGCATGTTGCTTGCTACTTCTAGTTATAATCAGTATAAATTAAAGTTGAATAAATGTAATTTAGTGTTGTAGTTTTGTCTTGATACAGTGCCCCCTAACTAGGGGAAAAAACATTGAAAGTGATGGTTGCTTGTATATGGGTTTCTCAGTCATACCAGCAGTGCTTTTATAAAGGAAAATTAGAGGAGTTACGGATGTGCAGCAAACTGCAATCTGTTACCTAAATAAATTGGTTCTATTTGATTTGACAAATAGCCTACATTGCTAGAGCTAATCTGATTTCTCTAGACACTATGTTTTGATGTGTTTTGAGTAGCTAGACAAATCTCTGAAACCTTCCTTCTTCCAGTTTCAGGAACACTGGACAGCTGACCTTGTCTGCTGGAGCAGTTTAGTGTCCTGTGGAATTAATTTTTTTTAATCCCTTATGTTCTAGCATAATGTGGTTCCCTGGTACTTATGATGATTTAGCTTGTAATCCCCTAGTCAAAGTGGAAGGTTTACCTGCAGTACTTTTCCTATAGATGAACAAAATAAAAGTTACTGTAGCCTCTTGCTCAAGATTTTCAACTAGAGCTTGAAGGGAAGCCTTCAACATCCTTGTATTGAAGGTGCTGTGTTGCTTTAGGGACCTTGTACAGAAAGGGGAGAATGAGATTGAACTGTCTAGCTCCTTTGTGACTGGGTATCCAACATGCCTGAGTGCTGCAGCTTACACAGGAGAACTTTGCATTTTCTCCATTGATTAAAAGCCCCCAAGTCACTGACAGGTTAATAGAATTTATTCTAATAATTCAGATAGAAAATTTGTTCAGGAGTGTATTAGTCTTAGTGCACTCTGATATAGAAGCTTGGTCATCTTACATATTAAAGCTTAGTGTTAAAATTATTTTTTCCAACAGGTTTTATGGAAAGAACTCTTCCTATGTCCATGGTGGCTTGGATTCTAATGGAAAACCAGCTGATGCAGTCTATGGGCAATCTGTAAGTGCTTAACAACCCCTTACTGTTCTCCTTTTTTTCTCACCTTTGTAGTTGAGAAGAAACACATCCAGTTGTGATATATCCCCCTTTGTCCAAGTGCCTTCACTTAGTAAATGGGGAGAGAAAGCTGTGTAAACAGCAACAGTTAGACAAACACTTCCTTTAATAATGTAAAATTGCTTATAAAGCTAACAAGTGCTGATGAATTTTTCTCTCTAGAGTTAGGTAATATATTCTGAAACCATATATTACCGTTTTTGCTTTCTTGGAAAGCCATCACCTTAGCAGAAATACCTTCTGCAGTGTAACATCTGTCTTGTTCTTTCACAGGACATCCACAAGAAGGTGCTGTCACTAAACTTCAAGGATTGCCACACAAAGATTCGCCATGTGGATGCCCATGCCACCCTTAACGACGGTGTTGTAGTGCAGGTGATGGGAGAGCTCTCCAATAACATGCAGCCCGTGCGCAGGTTCATGCAGACATTTGTACTTGCACCAGAGGTATGCTGCAGTGAGCGCTGGTGGTGTAGTACTTGTAATGTTTCAGGGGTTAATGAGGCCTGTCTGCCTCAGTGTTGGGATCTGAAGGGTTAGGCTGGAAAATTTGCCACAAAATTCATCAGTGTTCTGCAGGTTCCTTGGGAAATGGCACCACTTCTGTTAACCTTGAATAACATAATTGCAGTTGTAAATATCTTAATTTTGGCTACTAGGTATGTGCTGTGCATACTTTTTTTTTTTCTTCAGCATTTTAAGATTATCTTTCACTTGCCTCTTAGGAACTGATCCTCTTACTGACAAGAAATAGTAAAGGAACAAGCTTACTGTCATTTGATGACATAAAGTTGAGATTTTCTTATATAAAGTGCTGTTTTGGCATTTGAGATGGCTTTTTAAGTAGGTATCTTTTTTTGAACAAAACAGTTCACATAACTGAAACATTGCTTGTTTAAAAAAAAAAGTATTGAAGATCACTTTATTTTCTTGTTTGGAGCTAAGACTTGGTACACTAGACCTCAGAAAGTTCTTTTTTCCCAGTGTTCTAAGCTATTGGAATTAAAAGCACTAACAGGATTTTTGTTTTCCAATTGTTCCCTGCATATTTGACTTGACAGTATGATGCATATTTTTAGGGTTAGTTTGTGGTGTGTGTGTGTTTTCTTTTTTTCCCTGAATAACTTTGGTTTAATCTTACATGGGAAGGATGATTTGCTCAAGCGGATTTTTTTGTTTCAGGTCTTACATGATGTAATTTGACTCAGTTTCTCCTTTTTGATTTGCTCCTAGGGTTCTGTTGCAAACAAGTTTTATGTCCACAATGATATCTTCCGCTACCAAGATGAGGTTTTTGGTGACTCTGACACCGAGCCTCCAGAGGGTAAGTAGCAGGCATTTTTGCATGGTTCCTCTGGTATTTGGTTTTTGGGTCTGTATCAACACTCCATTCCCAGACCAGAGGAAATCTTGCTGGAGAACAGCATTCAGCTTCATGTTCTCCTAGGTTTTTTTCCTTGCTTCTGGTTTCCTTGCACTCCAGTGAGTAGTTGACATGCAGATGATTATTTTTCTGGCATATTCTTTTCTATTATAAGAACTGTAAGCCTTATTTTAGCAGTTGTGGTCAGATTTGTGGGCTATAAATCTGCTTCTCTGAAGTATTTGGAACATGTTGTTTGACCTTGGTCAAAACTGAGTAACCACAGTAACAGCAATATAAGTAAATGTCTCTTCCATCTTGCTTCCCATGTGCAGAGACTTCACCTGTGTGTTGTGGAAGATGCCTTGTCTTTGAACCATGTACTAAAGATGTGGGTGGTGTGTGTGCTTTTTTTTTTAACTTTATGTAGAATCAGAGGAAGAAGGGGAGGAACCTGAAGAAAGACAGCAGACACCTGAGGCTGTTCCTGATGATACTGGTGCTTATTACGAGCAGACTGTCAGGTAATCATATCTTATTAGGTGAAGTCAGATGTTGCATAGTGCAGACTGCTCGCAGGACAGGTCAAATGAGTTTATTGCTGCCCATGATTTTTCCTTTCACAGTCAAAAGATTTCTGTTTACTGGGCAGCTGAAACCTAAGTGCTACCAGGCTAAATGTGGAGACTGAATTTTCAGTAGATGTAATGCTTTTGCTGCTTTGTGAAGTACCAGTGATATTCTCGTCCCTGTGCAGTGTGGCCTTTTAGACAGATCAGCTTTGTTCTCCCTCAAATGTCACGTGCCTAACTTCTGTATTGGACAAGTAGCATTCATTACCTCCCAATAATGCAATCAAATGCAGTAACATCTCTTCTACTTGCTTTTTATGGTGCTGTATAATAGCAATGACATTGAGGAACACCTGGAAGAGACAGCTGCAGAGGCAGAGCCTGAGCCAGAGCCAGAACCAGAACAAGAACCTGAACCAGAGGTGCAGGAGGAAAAATCTGAGCCGGTATTAGAGGAATCGGCTCCAGAAGAAACTGTTGAAAAGAGTCCTTCTCCAGCTCCTGCTGATCCAGCTCCTGCTGTGCAAGAGGACTCCAGGGTAATGACAGCAGATGGCTTTTTTTCTGTGACATAGTGGTTCCATCAGTATGTTTGACTCTCCTATTTTAGAGTGTAGTCCTCTTTCTGGCAAGAGATAAAATATCAAGAACCAGAAGTGTTTAAATGCTCTGTATTTCTACTCTCTAAATACTCTTCTCGTGACCAGTTACCTCCTTTCCATTTGCTACTGTACATCACAGGTAGTTGAAATGCTGCCTAGTAACTAGTTGCCAAGAGCTAAGGTGTATTTAGCAGGCATAGGTACTGTGGGAGGCTCACATGCTTTGTAAACAGAACTTCTGGTACTCCGAACAGACTGCAGCCAGTGCAATTCCCGATACTGAATAAGGAAAATGGGTGAAATGTGATTTTATTTTATTTCTACCTGGGAAGGTTCGTTACTCTTCAGTGTTTAGAGAGGCAAAGTACTTGGGAAACAGATTGGTTAACCTTGATGTGATACTTGGTCTTAAGACACAGCAGTGACCTGTTTCAACTATATGTAGGATTTAGAACTAGGGTAGAAGTGTGACTCTGTCATGTTACGTTAGATCTTCTGAATTAAAATGATTTGAACAAAGATGTGGGGAAACTTAGTGGCTGGATCTGGAATTTCAAGGGCAGGTTAAAATTTGTTAGTTATCTTGCATCTGTTAACTGTACCAGAAAGAGGGATGAAAGCATATGAAATTGAGTTAAAACTTTTCTTTTTTTTTTTCCCCCTCTCAGACATTTTCCTGGGCATCAGTAACCAGTAAGAACCTCCCTCCCAGTGGAGCTGTTCCAGTTTCTGGAATACCACCTCATGTTGTGAAAGTACCAGTCTCACAGGTAGGGATTCAGCACATAGAGAAGCTCTTAGTGCTGAATGGACTGACAGCAGACTGAGGTGGGGAAGAAGTGTGAAATGTGCTTGTGCATGGTCTGAACGATCATACTCCAGAAACTTTGAAATTCAGTGTTTCCTGGTAGACTTTGTTAATGTTATTCCTTTCCTGTTGGGTTTTCTCATGTGCGAACACTCCTTTTTAACAACAAGAGGCTGGATATACCTGCATCTGAAATGGTTGCACCCTTTTGACAAATGGCAACTTTTTCCACTGCCTGCTTGTGAGTGAGGTTTTGTGATGGAGTTCGTGATAGTGCCTGTCAGTGTAACTGCCACTACACTTGGGGCAAATGCTTCTCTGTGTATAACTCTGACCTAGTCAAGTGACAGTTTGCTTTTTGCATATAAGCCAACATGAGCTAACAGGCATTTTAGTTACAGGTGGAAAATTTTTCTCCCCTGTATTTTCCAATTATTTTACCAAAAACTTGATAGTAGACTCTCAAAAGCAGAACTTTTATCTCTGATTCTTTCCTGTTGATTCTTTTTCTGAATTCATACAGCCCCGCCCTGAGGCAAAGCCTGAATCTCAGACCCCACCTCAGAGACCTCAGAGGGATCAGCGAGTGAGGGAGCAGCGAACAAGCATCCCACCACAGAGGGGTCCTAGACCAAGTAAGAGAAGCTACAAAGAATAAACTGTTTGCTGCTATTGGATGGTTGGGGGGAAGAATTAGGGCAACTAATGCTTTTTAAGTATCCGTAGTTTTGTCAGTAAATTAATTAGTTCTACTTTTTTGAATATGGTTGTTTTAGATGGTCCTGGCGTGAGTGTTTGTCAAGCTGTAGAGCTGAATTTTACTAGCATGATGTTGAAGTATGTAGGTTTCCACTTAACTGTTTGGCTTCAGTCGGGTAATAAGCAAACAGTTACAAACTGTAGAAAGCTAACCTTTTCTTATACGAATGGGTAAATAATATGAATTCAGATTCTTTTAAGGTGCTAATTTGGACCATGGTTTGATTATTTTGTGTGTGTTTGTGGGGATTGAGTTTCCTTAACCACATTTTACCTTTTTTTTGATCAAGTTCGTGAGGGCGAACAAGGAGATGTGGAAACTCGTCGGATTGTGAGATACCCTGACAGTCACCAGCTGTTTGTTGGGAACCTTCCCCATGATGTGGATAAATCTGAACTGAAAGACTTTTTCCAAAGTAAGTTAGTGCTTTGTTCAACTTTCAGGGCTTGGGGGTTGCAGCCATAGGTGTGGCCAACAGAACATTCTAATGTATGACCAAAGAACTTGGCTTTTCTCTTGCAGGCTATGGCAATGTTGTTGAACTCCGCATCAACAGTGGTGGAAAGCTCCCTAATTTTGGGTTTGTGGTGTTTGATGATCCTGAACCAGTTCAGAAGATCCTTAGCAGCAGGGTAAATAAATTTTTAGCCAGTGTGTTTTGGTCTGTTAATAACAGACAATGCTTTTGGGATTACTCTAACAAGAAAATATTTTACTTGGTCTCTTTGACCTTTCTTAAGCATCCTGAAGTAGATCAGATGCTTTTCCCTCCTGTTAGGACTTGTGCAACACTTGCACGGATGGAGTCTTTTGTTGTTGAAATAGCTTCTAACAATTTAGGGAAACACTAATTTATTCTTGGTAGAGCTTTTTTTCAATGGGAAGTTGTTGAGCTCCTGACAGGAAGCAGGTAAATAACATTCAGGAAGGCAAGGTAAGAGTCTGACCCTACAGACAAGCAGAATCTTGTTTGTCAAAGAGTGAGAAGAGATGGAAAGGGAGCAGCTGTAGGTGTGTGTAGGTTGAAAAGAATTTCTGCTACTAAAGTCAGGGAGTACCTGCTCAGCTTGTCAGCAGAGATTGATGGTGCAAAATGTGCACCCCATGACTGCAGTGTGGTGGTCAGCAGTGAGTCTGGATGTACCACAGAGGGTTGACCTTGAAGAGTTACTGATGAGTCACTGCTGAAAGTACCTTTTCTGCTTCTGTTTGCAGCCCATCATGTTCAGGGGAGATGTGCGCCTGAACGTGGAGGAGAAGAAAACACGGGCTGCCAGGGAGGGTGACCGCAGAGATAACAGACCACGTGGACCCGGAGGCACTCGTGGGGGGCTGGGAGGTGGGATTCGAGGGCCTCCACGTGGAGGAATGTCCCAGAAGCCAGGATTTGGAGCTGGAAGGGGGATCGGGCAACGCCAGTGAATGCATCACGGATGTTGACATGGTGGCGCAAACCCTTTTTCCTGCAGATTTGTGAATTTCAGCCTTGGGTATCTTGGAATGTGGCCCTAGCCTGTTATAGACTGCTACGTTTGATACTATTTTGGCCCTTTTTTGTTTGTGTTTATGGTTTTGTGATTTTTTTTTTTCTAGTCCTTGTCCCAGATTCCAGCTTTGTGGAACAACGTTTTAGGAAAAGTGGATTTTCAAAAGAAAAGAACTGAATTTTCTTGTTCACCTCAAACTTAACGGACTGGAGTTTTTTGGTACCAGTGTTTTTTTCCTAAAGGAATGTCTCTAATTCTTTTTTTTTTCTCCTCTTTTCTCCCCCTTTCTACTGAATTTGGGTGCATTTCAGTCAGTGGAATAATATTTCACGTGCATGCGTTCAAGAGCCTGTAGGAAAACATAGTACTTTGGCAAGTATTTCAAGGGCAGGAAAGACCTATTGATATATTTTGGAGGTCATATGAACATCCTCTGGTCTGGAGACATTGCCACTTGAAAAATTGACCTTGACCTTTCTCTTTGTGGCGCTGTAAAAGTGGAATAATGGGTATCTGTAGAATCTCTTTTTTTTCTTTTGATACATGATCACGGAAAGGAATTCGAACTACTGTTTTACCACTTCAAAATTTTTGGATTGTGGGATAGGTTTTAAATGTCTAGAACTTGACTCTTTCAAACACTTTTCCTGAACTTGTGAAATTTTTTATTGAAATAGGGAGGTTTTTTTCATGTTTAGTTTGTATTTGTATAAAAAAAAAAACAAAGCAAAATTGTTGTGCCTTCTATTTATCTCTCATTCCAGTCTTGGCAAATTGTTTAAAAAAAAAAAATAAAAAAATAAAAAAGGTCTAGATTTGCTTTATCAAGTCCAAGAGTATGTTGGAGTTTTTCCAAGGGAAAATGGTACATCCTTCAGTCACTAGATTTTATTAGGTTAGAGCTGAAGTGTTTTGTCTTCTGTTCCTGAGTTTGGCTGCATCTAAATAATTGAAAATGAGTACTTTTTTGGATGCAGAATCTAATAATTTTGATTTGAGGCTGGGCAGGCCCCATTACAAATGTTGCAAAAGTACAACCAAAGTAGAAGTACCTCGAATGCATCCTTTACAGTTCAAACTACTGTGTGAAATAGTTACTTAGGCATTGTCCTCCACTTTCAAGTCTGGCAGAAGCAGGGGAGGATGACTGTCAGAAGTACAGAGGCCGCCTCATCTGTCCTGGTGTTCAGAAAGATGTTGAGCACTCCCCACTGCCTCTGGATGAGGATGAAACTGAAAATACAAAACTGGGTAATTTAAAAAATCTTGTGAGGTTGTACTGCAGGAAACAGCATTACTTTTGTAACACGAGGTTTAAACATCTGGATGAATAGGACAGTTTTGAGTCTATAATAGACCTTCAGATCTCTTGGTAACACAAAAGAGCTGCTTAGTAAGTTTGTTTATCTGTGTCAGAGTTCACTGTTTCCATGTTTTTCTTGATTAATTAACATAATCACTGTGCATATGCAATATCTCTCTTGACCTTTGCTTGCTTTAAAGCTGGAGCAAAGCCGCCCTTGCCCAAAGGGCAGATGGGTATTACCTGTTCCAGAACAGTAATTGTTTGCCTTCTGCTTGCCAAACTTTTAGTGGTTGAACGTGGTTGCACTAAATGTCAGTAGGGTTTTGGTTTCGGTTTTGTTTCTTTAGAGTTCTTGTGCTATGTCTTCATTCCGTCCTTATGAATGCTTCTCACACTGACTTGCTTGCAATCTGTTCCTGAAGACTTAAAAGCATCTTGATGAATTGGATGAGAGCACTGTGTGTGAGAGCAGTGTCTGTGGAATGCTCTCACAGCCGGCGTACTTGGGAATACAGACTGCTTCCTCTTGTGAAGGTTACTGGTACTTTTTTTTTAAAAAAAAAAAACAACAACAACTTTCTGCATTTTTCACATGGGGGTTGACTGAGATGAAGGTATGCAAGGAAATCTTCCACTGAGCTCTGTCCTCGTTGCTCGTGATACTTCTTATTTGTTGAGTTTTTGATGTTATATCTCAGACTGCGGTAACAGATTTCACTTCAGACTTATCAAAGTGCTATTAATAGAAGCTTGTATAGCTCTTAACCAAATCTGCAGGAGCACCTGTAAGCCTGAAACAGTTTTCTGTAGTGGGAGTTGGACAGTTCTGGCTCATTGCGTGGTTTGAAAGAGCTGAGGAATGTCGGTGAAGAATTCAAAAGCCTCTAAGGTGAAGTGTGCTTGTTTTTCATTTGAATCATACTCTCTGTGTTCACCCAGAAAGTGATGTTCTTGTCCAAGATGACAGGCAAAATAAAGTATTTACATAAAGTTCTCTTGGAATGTCTTGTAAAGAAATACCTTTCTAAAGCTGTTTATGTTGACAGCATCTTGAACAAAATGTAGAGTGACTAAGCATTTGCATTTTGGTTGTTCTGTGACTAGCTAATAACTAAGTCTTGCTGAAAGACCTGCTGTAAAACACCACATTGACTTTTTTGTTTAAACTTAATAGTAACCTCCAACCCTTCTGGTTGCCCTTGCATACATTAATGAAGATGACTGAAGTCGTGATCTGGTTTAGCTCAGCTGGATGAAGTGAGCTAGAAAAGCTACAAGAAGGCTAACCTCTGATAACCAAGGTAGTCTTAACTCCAAAGAAAATGCTACGGGGAAGTAAGCATAGGGCTCCCTGCTGGCACCTCCTGCAGCTGAGTCAATGAGGTGGTGTTTGCTGAAATGCTTTTGATAGCCAACGCTCAGCAGGGAGTAGGAGGTGGAGAAGACTTGGACAGACCCGTCAGGCTGCTTTTGCACCCGTACAAGCTGTATGGACGCTGTCTGAAACAACCCTTATTGATCCTTCTACCTTACTGATCTGCCCTAGGAGCGCAGTGTTTTCATATTTGAGCATCGTGATCCAGCCTCTTATGGCTGTAAGACAGGTAGAAGTAGTACTTCATACCACCTGAACCAGCACTGGAAACCGTGCTGGCTTTGGTGCGCTTTCTTTGGTTATGGATGCTGTGCTGTTAACAAGGCTCAGTTATCCTCTTTAGGTGCAAGGAGAAATTCCTTCTGGAGTGCTCTTCAGTACTGGCAGACTTGCATGGGGCTGTTGTGTGAAGCTGAACTGAACTGGTGTCTTCTGGGCTGCAGGTGTGTGTTACACAGTTGAGGATTTGGGTAGGGATCACTTGCTCTTAAAGATTCATTTTGGTTGGTTTGTGGGTCTTCTGGGTTTTTTTGTTTGGGATTTTTGGTGTGGTGTGTTTTTCTTTTAAAATTTGCTTGGAGGACAAGCTGTGGTGGTCCTGGGTGTACACCAGCCACATAAAGGCAAGTGTGAGGTGAGTGTACTACTACAAGCAGGGCTTTGGAGAGAGGATTTCCTCCTGGAGTGGAAAACTGAACCTGTGTGGTAAAAAACAAGTTCTGAATTTGAATGTGAAGCATTCTTTACCACCTTGCAGCTTTCCTTGGTGAAAAGGAAGGTTCTGGGTGCAGGTATGAAGAATGAGTTTATCTCTGCAGCTGGTGCATCTCTGAGGGACATAAATTTACAACAAAATGTGGCTTGTGTTGTTAAATTGTTTCTTTACACACTGCCTGGGGCCAGGAGCACATGACAAAGCAGTTTCCCTGAGTTGTGCATGTCTTAGCAGGAAGTCATTATCTCAGTGATGATTTCACTTCCCAGCAGCACTCTTCTTACCCTGGCTGGTAACTAGAAACACTGCTCTCCAAAGGTCTTGATAATCTGGTTAGAATGTTGTATGGTTATATGGGGCAAGGGAGTTTAACAGCTTATCTGGTTGTGAGTCATGAAACAAAGTGCTTTCAAAGTCTAATTCCTTGAAGACAGCAGTTTTTAGAGCAAGGCTGAGTTCTCAGAATGCATTTGAAGGGCAGAATGTTGCCCTTGTATTTTTTTTGTTACAAAATGCCACTTGCTAAGCCAAGTGGGATCTGCTGTTCCACTGATGATATTTCAAACATGGCAAAGCAATAGGCTGTGCAAGGAAGAATACTTTTTATCTTGTCCATCTTTGAGATTCAACATGAGTGGCAGTCCATTAACATTCTGAAATGTCATTTTGGGTGTCTGCACCAAGGTCAGTTCACCTACCAAAGAATTTTGGGGCTATGTTTAAATAACACCATGTCCTAGCTTGCAAAATTACACATGAAAACCCTGTGGATTTTCTTTCCTTCTCTTTATATGGACCCTAGGCCCAAATGGTTGAGCACCTTGCCAGAACCTGTTTCAACATGCATGTGAATTTAAAGCATAGTTCACCTTTATGGAGGAGTACTTTTACTGCTCTCCATTTGTGCCTGACTTAAAAATCCAGGATATTATAAAAACAACACCAACATACCTTTGAGTACCTGTCATTGCTGTGTGAAAGACCAGAGCAGCTTAAGAGGGTGTTTTATAGAGACTACAGAGAGGTGATAACATCCCTCCTGTGGAAAACTTGCTTCTGCTGCCTGAATTTGATCTGCAGTCCTGGGAAAGGAAGGCTACCAACGTGTTAGCAACTGTGCTAACCTCACAGGAATCTGAAACAAAGAGCAGTTCAGGAGGCTGAACGCTGTGGCTGATCTGCCGCTGCTGTAGGAATTCCTTTGTGCGGCGGAGCTCAGGAGGTCACAGATGCAGGAGACTTTTTTTTGCAGAATAAAAAGCTTAACAGCAAAACTGTTTTTGTTCCCTGATTGTGGCGAATTGTTAGGTTATAGCACAAACACACCCAGGAGCATGAGCTGCAGCGTGGAACCTCTGGCACTAAAAATCCACAGAGAGAGTTTCAGAAAAATCTTTTTTTTTTATTGGAATCAGCATGAATGTATGATTCAATAAATATATTTTATATACATGTTACAGCAGAAACTTTTTACATTCCACCTTCAAACCACTGAAATAGAACTTCTGTTGTTTTTTTTTAATTTTCTTTTTTTTAACAAGCCAAAAAAAAAATATATATATATAATCTGCCACTGCTTCTTGGTGTGGTCATGCAAATTGTAGAAGTTACTTGTTTATTCCATTGTGATGTTAAAAATGCTACTTGGAAGGAAACAGTTGCTTTGCACTCTGACCAATGTAGCAAAATTATCCTTCAAATGGAGTGTAAGGCCATACCAACTTTGTGTGCATTTATATATCTAATAACTTCATATAGATAAGATAGGGATGTTCTTTAGGGTGGGCAGGAAGAAGACATTTAAGTGCTTCATGATTAAACTGACTCTTTGAAGAATTTGATATCCTGATTTTTTTTTTTAAGCATGAAAATGCTTTATAGTCTGTATTTCTCTAGTCCTTCCTCTGTTCATGCTGCTCTTCCCTCAAGAAAATTAATAAGCATTGCCTTTTGTGTTTTCCAGATGTGTCTTAATGAGCCAGCAGAGGTACTCAGAGAGCACTCGAGTTGCCCACATCTCTCTTGCTTCATTCTACCTTAACTCCCAGTGATGAATTCTTACTCTGTGAATACTTTTCTGATTATCTCCTGTGAGATACTGGTATTTTAGCACCTACCTTGCAAGGAGAATGTTAAAACTGCTGAATGTGAACTATTTCAATGCCTGTTTTAAAGAAACTTATTTAAAGTTAAGGGAAGATGAGTTTTGTCCTCTTAGCTGCCTCTCTATCCTTAAAGGAGATGATTAAATTGGGGCAGTTTTAAGGCCACTGCTTCCTTCTGCAGTCTCGGTAAGACTGAAAAGTAAAAATAAAACCACTCTGGCCTTGTTTCCTGTCCTATTCCTGGTTATGAACAAGCTTGGGAAAATACCTGCATCCTGATGGATTTAATTTTTAACAAGCACAGACAAAAATTGCAGAAGTGGTTCAAATTTGGATTTAGTGTTTACAAAAAGAGCATCGATATGTGAGCTCTGAGGGATGGATGTGTACCCAGGAGTGTGTCTGTCCTGCTCCTTTGCAGGAGGGTCTGTGTTGGCAAACCTCCTGGTTTTACTCTGGGCTCCACTGGAGAGTGGAGGGTGATTGGCATTGTCCTTTCTGGGGAACAGTGGCTGCTGGCAGAGGGATGGGCAGCTGGAAACATCTTACAGCCAAGCTTGTGTGTCAGAGCCCTTTGGCTGTCACTTGTATCAACAGCATCAAGGCTCTGTTGTAGTTTGGAACAAATGAGCTTTAATAACTCAGGCTTTGGAAACAAACATTTTCTTCATAAATAGGCTTACAGATGAGAGAGATACAGAGCATAGGATAAAACAATGCCACTAAATAGGCTTCTTTAAAAGATCTTGGGAGGTTTTCTTCCTAAATAACCAGATTTTCTTGGAATTTGACCAGTGAAATGAATACTTGGGAGGGGGGGAAACAGACAGTGTTTATCAAGGACACAAAGAAAACACTCCAGGTGCTAAAGTGTTTCTGTTTCTATTCCTTTTGTATGTTTCCAATCAAAGTGCTCCTGCTGTGTGTGTTTGTATTTCCTCTCTCTTCTCCAAAGCAAACCCAAATGTGCAATGATTGCCCTGAAGGGTGGTAGCTGAAGTCTCTTTATTTTTCTTCTCAAGATAAATTCATTTACAAAACAATGTAAATGGGTGTGCGTTTCAGGTTGGGAGGGAGAAAATTCTGGATCTTCCCCTCCTTTTTTTTTTTTTAGTATCACTGAAGTTTTTCATTACTTTTCTCAGTTTTAATAAGCATGAGATGTTGTACACTGTGGTGGAATGTGAGTAGACAGCACGGTCCCTAAAATGACACTGTCCACAATGCTGATCTGCCTGCTTGTGGCTGCTGCTCGATCTTGGGTGAGTGGATGCAAACCAGCTGCTTGAGACAGGCTTCTGCCTCTTCAGGGTTCCAAGCCTGCTTCCGGAGTGGTGATGCTGCAGGGATGGTAAAGGGTGAAATGCACTGTGCCCTTTGCACCTCAGGCCATTTTTGGTTCAGTTCCTTTTTAGTGTGTTGCTTCATCTTTACATCTCTTCATAGTTCTTAATTCACTGAAGTATCCCAGAAGTGTGTGTGAGTGTCTTTTTAGTGCAGTTGCCTTCTATTTCAGTTCTTTTGAAACCATTTCTTTCCTTGCAGCTTGGTAAGTCCATGGAAGCAGAGGTGAGCTCTGGCCATGCTTAATGTTGTCAGTGTGTCATGGCCAGGCTTGGGAACCACACCTACTTATCTTTCTGTGTATGAATTCCACTTCGTAGTAAGCTTGAGATGCTCCAGGCAGTACACTTTCCAGGATGATTAAATCCAAATGCATGTGGTAAGTCACTTTGCCTTTGTGCCTTCATTTCTGTCACCTTGTACACCTCTGGAGTTGGGCAGTGTCCCCTGACCTACTGTGCCAGTCACAGGGAGCGCAGCACTGACTGCACAGTGAGTTGCAATGAGCAGCAAGATGGAGCTCACAGCAGACTGCTCTCCTCAGTGAGGGGAAGGTGGATTTACAGACCTGTCCTCAAATTCTCACATAACATCACCTTTGTGTTTATTTCCCAAAACTTTCAGTTTGGACACACCCAAAGCTGACAGATCCCCAGGTTAACCTGCTGCCTTGATGTATCAATCATGGTTTTGAAATGCCCTGTCAAGTTTAGTAACCCTCTGGTGCTGGAGGACTCTGAAGAGGGGCATCAGCCTTGGAGGGGAGGTGCTGTTCTTAGAGTTCTCCACTTGGAGTAGGTTAATTTAGGGATTTGCCAGCTTGGTCTGTGCTGCTGCTGAGCTTATTTGCTCTGGTTATTTCTGATCAAACCCTGGAATTGGAAGAATGCAAGTGTTCTGGACTGAAACAGCTTTGGGAACAGGGGGGACAAGGAACAGTACAGATACAGTACAGGCAAAGGCAGAGCAGAGTATTTCAAAGCTTTTGTTCAATTGTTTCCCCAGCTTAGGCAAGCATAAGGTGAAGGAACTTGTCCTCCTTTCTGCTAAGATTTATTTGGGTCAACCTCTAGCTGATCATTTCTTGCAGTGCTGAGCCCTGCTGCTGTGACCTATAGCACTGACCACAGTTACTGAAAATGGTAAGGACAGGCTGTAACAATAGCCTGGTTCAGTAGTGGTGGAGTTCTGTTTGTTAGCTTTTTCTTGATTCCAAAGTGGGATTGATGGCAAATAGAGACATACATTTGATCAAGGACTTGCCACACCTGTTTGCTGTGCTCCTACCTGTGAAGAATGTCCCAGTGTCCCCTACCTTAGCATGCAGTTGATCAGCAAGAGGCATTTCCAGCACTGCTATGTGTTACAGCAGCTGCCCCTTCTCTAATCCCTTTTTTTGCTGGTTTCTTGAGCTTTGTTCTGAGGTGACACTGCCCCTGCTCTGCCATGCATTGCTCTTCCTTAGTGAGATAAGTCTAGCCTCATGATTTCTCTTTCCAAACCTCTCGAAGAACAAGCACAAGTATTTAAAGCCTCAACTCCCAGGGGCACCATGTGGACTGTGATTACAATTCTAACTGGACTTACTAGGAGAAGGTACTACAAGGTCCTGTACCCCACACCATACTTCATCTACTCCTTTCCTCTCTGATTTCTGCCCTCAGTCGGCTCCTGGATAGTGAGCAGAACTTTTAGGACTCTTTTCTTCTAACACTGCAGCCTTGGAGGAGCAGAGCTGGTTTAGAAGCTATGGGCACAAGTTGTGCCCATCTGTGGCAGAGCTGTCCCTGCCCCTCAAGGTTCATGTCTTGGCTCTTCAGCCCATCACAAGTAACTGATGAAATACTTTAAACAACATGTGAGTGCATATCCAGCAGAGGTGGCCAAGACACCACCCTTGGCACAATCTGTTCAATATTGCATAGTTTTAGTTCACTGAAGGTCAGAGTTTGGGGGATTAGGTACCAAGCAAGAAACACTGAAGCCCAAGCCCCAGTTCTGCTGTTGGAAGTCATGGCCTGTTTGTCTCTGCAGGGTTAAGGTAGGGCAATGCTGATTTCAGCAACACTGCAATCAGGCCTCCACTACAGTCTTTACTGTGAGGGTTCCTTCACTATGAGGTTGATTTAGGCTTGAACCTGGAGCTGTAATCTAGAGCTCAAATTTTGTGGTGTGCTCAACCCAGGCCAGCTGGCTCAGCTGGTCTGTAGCCTAAAGCTTAGTTCATGGTTTTGTTGGGCAGGTAACCCAGCAATGACCCAGTGTCACCAACATGCCAAAGTAAGGCAGACACCTCCTCCTACAGACCCACTGGGGAAGGTGATTTTTGTCTTCCTCCAGGGCTGGTAACCCTGGGCCCGGATTCCTAAAAGCTTGAGCAGCAGAAGCTGCTTGTGAGCTCCACACCACTGCTACCTGTCCCTGCTTACACCAAGCTTGACTCACCTGCCATGGCAATGACAGATTTTCAGCTCTAAGCCAGAACACACAGTGATGGTACCTCATGTGCCGACCAGGCTCAGCTAAGTTCCCTGGATGGAGAAGAGGATGTCCTTATTTTGACTCAAGCTGCACTTAGGCAATTCAAATGGCAAATCTATAAATGAAAGGTAATTGCAAACCACACAGGTGGCTTATTTATGGTGAAATCATGCTATGCTCAGTAAAAGATGGATGGCTTTATACTGGAAGCACCAACATACTTGAACCTCAGACTGGGAACAGGTAGTAGGGCTTAGTATCCTCTTCTATGAGGACTACTGCTGTTGGGAAGCTGCTGAGGTCCTTCTCTCTTGTGCTTTTTTGTTTTGTCTGGCTTCTTGCTGTTGGTTAGAGTAGCAACTGCACTAAGCACAGCATGCAGGTCCTAGCAGTGATGCTTTGAGTGCTGATGAGATTAAGCCAAAATGAAACCATCCCTGCCTTCCCTCAGTGGCAACATCTCCCTGTGCTGAATCTGTTCCCAGTGCATGCACTGTCCCTGTGTGTGGCTTAGGTCAAACCCTGACTAACCAACCTCCATCACTGCTGGGAGCCAGCCCTACCTCAGGGTGGGCTTCAGCACTCCATCTGGAACAGACCCAGGAATGTCCCTAACGAGATGCCCTTACAGTTTCTCTCTTGAAGCCTGGTAGTAAAGTGCATGAGGAGTGCAGTTTAGGTTTGCTGGAGCTGCTGCTCACTGTTCCCTAACACAATCTCAGTTCCTGCTGTCAGCTTTGACTCTTGCATTGTGTCTGTAGCAACACCTGCCTTGAATGCCAGGAGAAGACTCTGTGAGGTAGCATGTAAACAAGCATCTCCTAGCGTTTTTCATTTTCCTTCCCCTTTCAGTCTGTGCCAGGGTCCTCGTTTGGCCAGCATTTTCCCCTGCTAGGTGCTGAAATCATTCCTCTCTTCACAGACTGCTCTGTGGCTTGTGCCCGCTGCTATCTCTCAGTGCTTGGCCCTCTGCTGGCAGCACGATGCTCGGGACAGCCTGATAGGGTGAGGGAGGGTAGAAATGAACCAGGACAACTCCACACCCTACGAATGAAAGAGTCAGGACCTCTGCTGCAGGGGAGATAAGAGCTCGGAATTCCTCAGCAACAGACTTGGCCTGTGCTTCCCATTGCCAAAGTAACTCCAGTATCTCCACTCCAGGCTCTGCACTTCAGTGTTACCTCAGTGTGGGATCACTTGAGGGCATCCCCTATGGGCTCCTTACCCCAACAATTTTCAGAGGAGATGAACCACCTAGTACCAGTGCCAGACTCTCCTCAGCAGCTGCTGGCAGAACCTGAAGCATCTCTCAGCATTCTGCCCTGTGCAAAATCTGCAACATCTCCTTACATGTTGCTTGGTTCACAACAACTTTTTTTTTCTTCCCTCAACCCATGACAGACCTTCTGCTACACACCACAGGAGAAGGAGACTTGGAATATAAGAGCTTGATTCCCAATAAACAGCTGCTCTGCAACTGGATCACTGCTAACCATGGAGCACTACAGAGGTAACAGCCAAAAAAATTGCCTTCTGAGTTAGGCTGCTTTGCTTTCCACACACAGCATAATCATAAAAGACCTTGCTGGCCACACTTGCATTCCCCAGGAGTCCTTTTCATGCATGCTTTGCTGTGAGGGTAAGTCCCTGGTAGCTCTGTAAGCCTGCCCTCTTAAAAGGAATTGTTTTATTGACATGTTTTGTTCTCCATTTCCCAAGACATCTATTGATGCCAGGCCCTTCAAAGGTTGCAGAGCTGAGGAGCTTTGCCCCATGAGAAGTGAAAGTTCAGGTGGTGAAAGGAGGGAGATGGACACAGAAAATGAGACCTACTTGAACAAAGTAAAGAGACTTGTGTAAGATCATTTGAACAAGACATGTGCAACTCTTCTTAAGAAATACTTTTAAAGGAAGAATAGATGAAGGGGTGGGAAGGCTTAAAGGACCTGAAGTAATTTCGAAGCTGCTAAAATTAATGAATATTAGCTTCTGTTCTGCTGCTTCTGCATGATGAACCAGCAAGTATCTCAATTTTCTACTTCTACTGTCTCCATAAGGATGATGGAAATCTGTCGAAGCAGGAGGAGTGGAAGACACCTCTCAAATCTCCCTTTAAGTAGACAGGGAGCATCAAGTGGTTTCTAGCAGAGAAAGGATCAGGTATTTCTTTCACTGAACTGAGTTCTGTGGGATGCTCTGACAGGGTAGGGCCTGCTGTTTGAAATTAGGCAGACAGGAGATGCACAGTGCTCAGCTGGCAGGCAGGCGGAGCCTCCAGGCCTTGCAGCTGCACAGTGCTCAGCTGGCAGGCAGGCGGAGCCCCCAGGCCTTGCAGCTGCACAGTGCTCAGCTGGCAGGCAGGCAGGCAGGCAGAGCCCCCAGGCCTTGCAGCTGCACAGTGCTCAGCTGGCAGGCAGGCAGGCAGGTGGAGCCCCCAGGCCTTGCAGCTGCACAGTGCTCAGCTGGCAGGCAGGCGGAGCCCCCAGGCCTTGCAGCTGCACAGGTAGAATGGGTTTTGAGGGGCAAGGGGGTCCATGCTGCCTTATCCACTGATGCTGATAGCAAGGTTTTGGAGTAAGGAATGAGCTATTGACAGAGGTTGTTTCTTTGGCGGGGGGTTAAGAACTGTAACTGGTTAAGGAACGGTAGCACTGGACAAAAGTATGATTGTGTGAAGTCTGTGACAAATATAGTGCTGTTTAGAATAGCCTCTTCTCCTTTTCTGTGTGCCTTTCTCTATGTATTAGAAAAACTTCTCTTTTCCACCAGCATTAAGAAACCAAGATCTTCAAGTTCCAGTCAGGATAGTGTCATTCGAATTGTCTTGGATTTGCCTCAAAACTTAAACATCTTCAGAGAAGGCAGAAGAAGTAAAACCTTCCAGTAAAGTCAGGGAAAACAACAACAACAAAAGTTTCTCTTCACAGAACATGAGACTAATCAGCATTTGATGTTCCCAAAAGCATCAAACAATTTCAAACTGGAAGTCTTCCAGCTCTGACCCACGAAGACTTCCAGGTCAGGGGGAAGGAGGGCACTGCCAGCCCCATGAAGTGCACGACCTTGCCTGTGTGTTTAAAGCCAAGCTGGTGCTTTGCCAGGGTCAAGGCTAAGCCTTGCAACCTGTGGCAGACAGTGTGCTTACTGGTCTGCCCTGGATGCTCTTCAGCACCTCTCTCAGATTTCCATGGTACTGGAATCCTAGCTAGAAAGTCACTTTAATCAGGAATTCAACTGAGGAAAAACCTCATCTGCTTGACCAAAAAGTGGTAAATTTATCCTACTTCTTATTTTCTACAGCTGCATTTTTCTATGAGGAAAAGTAATTCCTGCTCTTGAGTGATACATTTCTAGCAACATCTGGAAATAATACTGTTTGGGATCAAGAGTCCAAGTGAATTAGGATCCTGTTTTCTCTCTTTACATCCACACCAGCTGCTGCCTCTCTTACTCAGAGGTTTTGCTTCTGAGCCTTGTTCTTAACAAGGGTGAACAATGACTGAGTTAAATTCCATCAGTATGCCTGGAAGCCACCCTGCAACATCAAATCTTGTACATCCTGCCTAATAAATGTAATTGCTGGCACTATGAAAGCAGCCTACTTTGAAGATGAGCTAGGCTATCAAAGCAAGCTCTGTTGCAACACAGAGACTAAACACAGCCTAGTGCAGGTGGAGAAAAAGGTTTGATCTCTTTGAAAACAGCATAGACTTGCCAGGGGCTCCTAGGACAGTCTAAAGTCTTGCTTACATGATGGAATGGGCTGGCAGGATGGCTGTGGGACTGCTATCCCAGCACCATCAGACCTTTGCCAGGACTCCAGCATGTTTCATGTTGGGATGTGAGTGATGCTCATTGTTACTGTGCTGGCAACCCTGGGAGTAGAAAATGGCCCAAATGGAAACTGGCTGTTTAATGAAGAGAAAATAATGCTGCTTATGGTGAGCATCAACCTGCCTGGTAGTTGGCAGAGTCAAACTGGATGCAAAGACAAATTGGTAAGCATGGAATTTTATTTGGGTCTCTGAAGCCCCATGACCTCCACTAGCTAAAGTCTTTCTGTATAAGTAGAAAACACAGCTTCCTGATGACTTCTAGTCTTTGATTTGCCTTGCCTGGTGCCAAGAAGTGACACTGGAGCTCAAGGGAAGCAGTAACTGTGAGCTTATCTGCATCTCCAAGCAATAGGTCTAGGATGAATGTGGGATTCCTCTTTGATCACAAGGCTCTTCTCTAACCTGAAGCAGAGTGAAGCGAGGTGGGAATGTATCCCTCCCTTCTCCTTCCTCGAGAGGTGGGAATGTATCCCTCCCTTCTCCTTCCTCGAGAGGTGGGAATGTATCCCTCCCTTCTCCGTCCTCGAGAGGTGGGAATGTATCCCTCCCTTCTCCTTCCTCGAGAGGTGGGAATGTATCCCTCCCTTCTCCTTCCTCGAGAGGTGGGAATGTATCCCTTCTCCTTCCTCTAGTCCTGCCTTTGGAATGTAGGATCAAAACTCACTTGACTGAGGAGGATGGTGCACAGGATTTGTCATAAACCTGCAGGCAGCCCCTTAGAGCTGCTCCAGCTGGTAAGGAAATCCGCAGCTGGCTGAGTGCCAGCAAAGCCATCCCAGGTAGCCTGGAGAGATGGAGAAGCTGTAGGAACCACAACCAAACTGCCTGACTCCGAAGTGCAAGGTCTAAGCATGGAGGCAGGACATTCTTTCTGCCCAGATGACAGCGATTTGCAGTCGCTCCCTTGCGTGAGCAAGGAGCTGCGGTGCGTGGGGCTGCCAAAGCCTGCCGCCGGGCAGGGAGGGGAATTCCCTGCATTTGCTCTTTCATCTCAGACAAGGACGAGCCGTTTAGAGCAATCGCACACCCCGCAGTTGGCACGGCCGGCCCTGGTGCGTGCAGGGAGGCTTCAATAATTCAGCAAGCAAAAGCAGAGCCAGCAGCAGACTTGGGCTCCAGCCAAGGCTCGGAAAGTTGTCCTAGCATCAAAAAAACAAAACAAAAACCCAACAAAAAAAAAACCCCGCCTCTGCCTCCACAGTTTGAGATCTCCCTGCTTGGGGAAGCACTGTCCGCCAGGGGAGGGAGGAAGCATCACACAGCTTTTGTGCTGCTCCGATAGAAGGAAGGGGAAAAGGGAGGAGATGCTTCACGCTGCTCTCGCATGACCTTGGCGTGCCTCGGCAGTGCCGAAGGGCTCGGAGCTAGATGGCCTCTACCAAAACGTTAGGAAATATTGCTGTTTGCTCTAGTCCACACAGTGACCATCATGGCTTTTTTTCTTTTTCTTTTTTTTTTTTCTTTTATTTTTTGTTCTCATCCTTGCATTTTTTATTTTATTTTTTTAAAATATACTCTCTGTGGTGTGGGTTTTTTATTATTACTTTTAAAATTTTCCCCCCCCCCCCGTAAATAAAGTGTATGTAGTGCTGGTGAAAGGTGCTGAACGGGCAGACTCGGAGATGCTGTCTACCTACTTAGTCCTAGAGAGCTCTGATCTTTTCTCTTGGCACTAGCCCTGTGCTAGGCTACCTCTCAGCTCTCTGTGCTCCTCTGCCTTCTTCCAGAGCTATACTAGTTAGGAACACCCATGGCTGACCCTAGACTCCTACCTCCTGTCCCAGGCTTGGGTGCTGCTGCCCTGGGCCAGGCTGGACCTGACAGCACCAGAGGGCACATTGCAGCAGCTGACACAGCTCAGAGTAGAGGATGCAGCTTCTGTAAGCAGGAATCTAGATGCTTGCTCTGGGAGCAGACAATCTGCAGCCCAGGTCAGATGTGATTTGGTCTTCAGCAGGAGATGAGGAAGAGAAAGGAAAGTGGTAGCACCTCTTAAGTGCCCCTTGTCTCTCTGCCTTCATTCAGTGCCTAACCCAGACCAAACCCCAAGTGCTTCAGTGCAGACTGATTGTCTCTTCCTTCATACTCCCTTTTACCCACCTCGTTAAAGTGCAAATGAACATGATTAAATCACCAGGGTGCTGCAGCCTGGTTTGTGCCCAGGGTCCTAGAGAGGCAAGTTGGGCATCTAAGCCCTTGCTTTGCCTATACCAGGCCTTCAACCAACACCCTGGTGGTGTTTGGTGCATCCCTCCCCACCTCTAACACCAACACCAACCTGTGCTACCTCTTGGCCAAAGGGAAATAAATCCCTTTGTTCATCCATTCCCACCTCCCTCCCACCCTTCCCCCTTCTCTGTAAACCAACGCCAGCCTCTCCCAGGACTCTGCTGGGCAGCAGAGAGAGGCAAAGCAGCCTGTCCTACCTTCCTATCCATGTTAAAGCTAAATGCAGCACCAAAATAGATACAAAAATAGAGCTTTGGGCCCATTGGCCCAGCTTCACTCTTAATATTACTGCTATGAAATGTCTGAAAATAAAAGCTGCTCTCTCTGTACACACCTTTCCCTCCCTCCCCACCCCTCACTGACAATATTGCTGTTTGCCCGGTCCTGTCACAACAAGGCATCAAATATGCCTCTTCTCTCTACATTTTAAATAGAAATTTCTGCTTTTACTCCTCCAACACTTCCACCTCCTCACTGGAAGCAAACAGAGGAGAAAGGGGGGGAGGTGGAGGGGTGGGGAAAAACCAAAAACAAACAAAAAAACCCAGCAAAACCTCTTTCAAAAGTCTTTCATCATTTCCAGTGTTCTGAATAGCTTTTCTGACTCCTGGGCATCCTGCCAGGTCATTTAAGAGGACAGAAGGTACCTGTGATTTCTGATGAAGGCCCTGATGTCCTTATTGGGTTTCTCATTGGATGCTCTCTGATGGGGATGAGCGAAGGGAATGTATTTGCTTTCCTCTATCCAAAAGTCACAAAGTGTCTGATTGGCAAACCCCTGACTAAAAAAAAGTAAACACATAAAATAAGCAACAACCCAGAGCCTCTTTCTTCAGCTTCCCTGTCTATCCATTTTCAAAGTGCATAAACCTAGAGAAGCATAGAATGATTTTCTTGCCTTTTTTATACTTTTCTTAGGGCTTTTTTTTTCCTCCACGTGCTTGACTGGTATGGCCTTTCTGGAGCAAAAGTCAGATTAAGCATAATTTCAGTCACTTTTGCACATGGAATCATGAATCATTCCAGTGATCTGAGAATCTAAGCTGTTAATAAGCTTAAAAAAAAGAAAAAAAAATTGTTTTTTTGGGGGGGGTGGTGGTGGTTTCTTTTTTTGATTGTTTTCCTTTTGCATTATAATTAAGCATGAATATATATTAATATATTACACTGCTTGGATTGCAGCTGGAGCAATCCAAACCTTTCCTATGCTGTAAAACTAACCCCCACCCTGTTCTCCCCAGATCAAGAGCTGCTGCTTCTTTCCTCCCTGTGCCACTTAGCCTCAGTTCACATAATTAAAAGTCCCTCCCCTCCCTCCCTCCCCCTCCCTTTTTTTTTTTTTGTTTTCAGTAGATATTGCCACATTCTTAAATTCATGCATAGCTGCATTGCTATTGCACATATATAAAGGGCTGCTCACTCCCTCTCCCCGCTGCTCGCCCTCCCTCACTGGTTGTGCACATCCTCTCTGCGGACGATCTTGTAGATGATCCAGTAGAAAATGTTGAAGATGAGGAAGGCCATGGGGAAGCCAATGCGTGAGATCTTGTCAATCTTCTTGGCCCTCTGGATGAAGAGCTTCCGCATCTCCTCCGGGGAGCGGGAGGGCGGAGGAACCGGGTTGGCCGTGTTGTTGTTGTTGGCACCCTTGATGGAGATGCCATCCTTGGCTTGGAGGCAGGCTGGGCCCATCCCGTAGGCAGTGAAGTTGAATCTGCCTTCACCAGTTTCGTCCTCCTGGAACAGATTCAGCATAGGGCTCTACTTAAAATGAGCCACAGACAGTGCACCCTCGCTATAAGGCTTTCTGCTGACAGCTACCTGTTCTGCAAGGCAAAGATGCCTCCGTTGTGCCCCAGCCTTTGGGCTAACCCTTGGCTCTTGGGAGAACAGCCTTATAGAAGGGTGCCAGCTGTGTGATGCACAGATGCAAATCAGGGGATCAAGGCACCCCACAGACAACAGGATTGACTTCCACCCCATTGGGCTCTTTGGCACACTTGAAGGGTTCTTGGCACTGCCTTCTTTTTTGCATCCCCTGTTTTGCTTCTGCCTATCCCTCCCCGCCCCCTCCTATCAGCACCTTCTTTGCTTTGCCTGTGCTGTGTCAGCTTGCCCAGAAGGAGTGGGCTCCATGTAACTCATGTAGATGAAGCTGCAGTGTGAGACTTCCTACAGAGTTACATGGCTGAGCAGGCGCCGAGACCTGTCCAGGAAAAGACTTCTGCAGCAGCATACAACCAGCCCTCTGCTCACCTGCCCATGGGACACCCTGAGCCCCACAGCTCCTCCCTGACAGCTGTCCTCCTGGTGAGGAGCAGAAGTATCCTTCTACAAGTTGGTGGTAAGACATGACTGCTTGTACTGATTCTAGTTACTGAGAAAAATGTAGTTTGCCAGCTAAAGGCAAATACTGTTGCTGTTTGGTGGTGGAGGCTTTGCAGGCTTCTCAAATTCATTGACAGAATCTTAAGATGGGTTTGGGGTGGAAGGAACCTTTGGAAGTCATCTAGTACAACCACCCTGCAGTGAGCAGGAACATCTCCAACTACATCAGGTGACCCCGACATGACCTGGGGTGTTTTCAAGGATGGACAGCCAGGGTCTCACCACCTTTAGTGTAAAAAAATCTTTTTCTTCTATCCAGTCTTACTCTTCCTCTCTTAAACAATCACCCTTTGTCCTGTCACAACTGGCCCTGCCCATCTTTCTTATAGCCTCCTTTAAGAAGTCAAAGTCAACAATAAGGTCTCCCTGGAGCCCTCTCTTCTCCAAGCCCTGTGTTACTGAACATGGGGATGTAATCACATGGAAGATCAAGTCTGGCCAAAATAAGACAACTAGTGACTTGCAGAGGCAGGGTCAAAAACTCAGGTCTGTTGATTACAGGTTGCTGAGGTCAGTGCCACTGACTAACTGCTATGGAGGCTGACCCATGCTGTGTCCCCCAACATGGACCTCCCAGGCCTCTCCCTTGTAACTTTCCTGCCTGACCTGCCCCTGCTGCCCCTTCCTCTCTCCTTTGCAGAATGTCTTTTCTGGATGGCCCTGTGCTGAGCAGGTAGCTGCATGGGATGGAAGGTCTGTGCTGGGAGGCTGAGGTGGAGCAGCAGCAGGAAGAGCAGGCTGGCATAGCTGAGCAAAGCAGCACAACCCAAATAAAGTCAAACCTCTGTTGTTTTGGGGGTTACTTCGGGGAGGGGTTAGCAAGCTGGTGAGTTGTGTGACCTGGCAGGAGGTTTATTTATTTCAGAGTTGTGGCTGAGACAATTTTTCAGACCTTTAGATAGTTCTTCCTTGCTCTGGTTGTGCCTCCTTGGTGTGCCCCTGCTGCTTGGTGTCTTCATGCCTGACAATCCTTTTGGCCCCTAACAACACCTCTGTGAGGGGGTGGTGAGCTGGTTGGGGAAACCAAGGCACTAGGATCTTTCTAGTCTAATCCTCCCCTTTCTTCCAGGGGGAAGGAGGTAAGAAATGGCTCAGAAATGGAAAGGGCCAGTTGAAACCTGGCAGCAGATATTTATTGATTTTTCCCTTTATTCTTTAAAGAGGAAGACAGAATCTTACTGATGAGAATAAACTAACACTTTGCATCTAGCTCTGAGGAAAGTAAGGAACAGCATTGCCTGGATGTGTTTCATGCCAGAGCATGGCACACTGAGCTGTAAAGAATGACTGCTTGGTTTTGATAGGGACAGACCTAACAAACATGAACATGAGCTAAGTCTTCTCCTCAGCTATCTCCAACTCTATGGACATCTGCACCATCTCACTGGATTTTAGCCTAGCATGTCATACCTAAACAAGGCAGAGCTACCCAGACCAGTCAGAGCATTGGAATGGAGCAATTAGGTTCTTTGGCAGCTGCACTAATCCATTTGCATATTTGCAGTCAGCTCCTAGTTTTCTGATGAGCCTGCAAACCTCATTCAGTTTGCTTTTTGCAAGTGTTTTTGTTTATGCTTTGTTCCAATTAAACCCCTGTGAGCTTGGGCAGGGACTGCAATGGCAGCCTGGTGTTCAGTGGAACAGCTCTGGCAATAACCTCTCAAACTCAGCTGTGTATTNTGGAGTTTAAAGGTTGTTTGGATGTGGTGCTTAGGGCTATGGTTTAAGGTGAATCTTGTTGAGTAGGGTTCTAGGTTGGATTTGGTGATCCTGAAGGGCTTTGCCAACCTGGGTGTGTCTGTGATTCTGTGAGATAAAACTGCTATGTGGCACCCGTGCTGGGTAGTTTTAGCATCTTCTGAACCAAAACTGATTGGTTGAGTTGATGTTGAGATGGCAAAGCCTTGCTCTGGCCAGACAGAATGGGTGGGTGCTGACGTTCTCATCTGATGCTTCTTTTGCCTTCCATTTGTCCAACACTTTTTGCCTCTGGTCCTGACTGGGTTGGGGGCAAGTGAACAAATGCCTTGTGTTTTGCAGATAGGACAACTGAAGCAAAGAGGCAAATCTAATAAGACAAATTCCTGCTCCTTTCCCCCCACTGCCTCCTGCAGTAGTGGCAGTTCTCCTGGCATAGGCTGAGAACTGCTGTAGGACAGGTTAGAACCTGGGAGAAACTTTATGGCTGGGGCAGTGAAGCAGTGGAATGGGAGGTCTATGGATAAGAGAGATCATGGAGAACACTTTAAAACAGAGGATAGACAAATACCTATGAGGAATATTTTAGACAAGCCTTAATTGTCTCCTGGGGCCTCCTTTGAGATTCCCATCAGAAAAATGTTCCTCTTTTTTTTTTTCTTTGGAAATTTTCTTGTTGGTTTTTAGTTTTTTTTTTTAATGCTAGCTGCAGAGTAACCTCTCAGGCTCGATGCTGAAAGTTTGATATCACCTACCTGATTCCACTTGTTTGTTAAAGACAAATTCAAAGTGCCTTTGGTTTTGTGATTACAGTCACCTTTAGGATCCTTCTTAGTGCATCCTGTGAGGTGGAATCTTTGCTATGATCTCAGCCCAAAAGCTGCTAGAGTCCAGGCTGCTGGAGCTGCATGTCTGTGTGAGCATGCATGCCCAGATTGGCACCAGTGATGGCAAGTAAGCATGGAGTGAGGCTAAGGCTGAGCACGTTGCTCTTTCCTTCCAAGAGGAATTTGCAGTCAGTCTGAGAAGCAGATGCTTTTGAACAAGGAGATGACAGAGACAAAAGACTTGTCACTTACCTCCAGGCTAATGCAGGCTGTCTGGTTGGGGGATGCTCTTCTCCCTCACACCTCCCTGTCTGTCTCCCCCCAGCCCTCATTGTGTTTTCTAAAGAGGGAGAACTCAGACCAGAACACTGCTGTCTGAAAATTCTTCTGTTGAGTACAGCTCTTTTGACCTGGGCCACTCAGTTAGCTAACAAAGCCCAGCTTGCTACACTCCTGGAGCCAGCAGACTGTGACAAGGGATACAATTCACTGTGGTGGTAGCTCTACTTTGTGGTGTGTGACCCTGCTTAACGTCTGAGCAGGTACTGAGGGCTTCCCTGGCTCTGTTCAGTCGGCAGTGTAGTGATGCTGTGCTGGGACAGGTTCCAGCTGTGCCCTTCATGCTTTGTGTATTACCTTATGGTGCCTCCTCTTCCTTCTGAACCTGAGCAGCTCTTTGTGCTGCCGAGACACGAAGTTGACAGCAGCATACTCTAGAAGTGCAGAGAACACAAACAGCAAGCATACAGCCATCCAGATGTCTATGGCCTTCACATAGGACACCTAGGAGTCAGAGAGAGAGGGGCTTAGATGGGGTAGCTTCTTCATCCAAGTGCCTTCTTGTTATTTTGAACAGAACTCCCAAGATCTTTGAAAGGATCAAGTCATGATGTGGTTGATACCTGCTCTTGGCTACTAAAATTTAACATGAATGTATTATCAGGCCACTGAAACTGCTTCCAGGCTTTTAAGGAGTAGTAATTTCACAGGTTTTAATTTTTCCAGGTCTTGATTGTGGTGGTTTCTGTACAAGGAAGATAGTAATCCAGTCTGCTGGCATTGGAAGCCCTTCCTAACAGGGCAATTTAGTACTGTTATAAAAGTATGAAGGTCAAGTGAGTAAAAATCTAGAACATACAGTGTAGGGGCTTGTAAGATACAGAGCTCCT
Source organism: Ramphastos sulfuratus (assembly GCA_013399055.1). Classification (NCBI taxonomy): domain Eukaryota; kingdom Metazoa; phylum Chordata; class Aves; order Piciformes; family Ramphastidae; genus Ramphastos; species Ramphastos sulfuratus. Next base: position 35,672 of record WBNM01043822.1, on the reverse strand, counting down.
GGGATCTGTGGTGGATCTTGAGGTGAGAGCTGAATCATAGAATGGTAAGGTTGGAAGGGACCTCAAAGATCATCCATTTCCAATCCCCTGCCATAGGCAGGGACACCTCCCACTAGTACAGGTCACTCAAGGCCTCATCCAACCTGGCCTTGAACACCTCCAGGGAGGGAGCAGCCACAACCTCCCTGGGCAACCTGTGCCAGTGTCTCACCACCCTCACTGCAAACAACTTCCTCCTAACATCCA